>JADLZK010002550.1:0-114221 GCA_015847255.1 Hyparrhenia diplandra
GCTGCATGGATTAGGCACACAGCAAGTTAGTAGGGGCAATGTATCACTCACAGTGGGGCTTTGGGGAGAATGAACGCGTGCCGTGCGCGCGTGTGAAAGAAACGAGGAGTCACTTGGTGAAGGTGTAGCGGTGTTCATTACCAGGTGATGGAGGGAGGACGGCGACAGCAGCGCCGCCGCGTACTTGCGCCGCGCGCGGCGGACGGAGGGCGACATGCTCGCTCCGACGGCTGGGGTGGACCTGGACCGTGGACGACAGACACGATGCGGCGTGAGTGCGCGCAGGCTGCAGGAAGAAAAGGAGACGGGCGGCGACGGTTGGAGTCCCCGAGGCCCCAAAACAATACAACAACAACAACAACATAACTTTTAGCCCCAATCTAGTTGGGGTACGTTAGAGATGAAACCCATATGAAACAAGATAAAAAACGTAGAAAGGCACAAGACAAAAGAATAAAGATTAGGATAGATAGAAAAGGAAACAAAGTCATGGTTCAAGACGTTATCAGCTAGCCTCCAAGCGCTCCTATCCAAAGCTAAATCCTCGAGATATTCCACTCCTAAGCGCCTTTAACCGCCCCGTCCCAAGTCTCGCCCAGGCCGGCCTCTACCTCTCTTTACATTATCTACCCGCCTAGAACTCCACTACGCACCGGCGCCCGGGAGGCTTCCGTTGAACATGTCTAAAACCATCTCAACCGATGTTGAATCAATTTCTCCTCGATAGGGCCACCCCGACCCTATCCCGAATATCTTCATTCCGAACTCTATCCCTTCTAGTATGCCCCAAAACCAACGCAACATACGCATCTCGCCACACTTAGTCGTTGGATATGTCGCCTTTGTAGGCCAATATTCAACACCATACAAAGATCGCGGCGACCGCTGTCCCATAGAACTTCCCTTTGGCCTTCGTGGCACCCTCTTGTCACATAGGATGCCGTAAGCTTCGACGCCACTTTAGCCAACCCCGCTGCGATTCTATGTCTAACATCTTCATCAATGTCGCCATCCTTCAGAAGCATAGATCCTAAATACCGAAAAGTATCCTTCTTGACCACCATTTATCCATCCAGGGTGACAGAGGCTCCAAAACAATAGTTTTTTTTTTAAAAAAAAACTAGAGGCCCCAAAACAATAGTTTTTTTTTTTTTTTTTTGAAAAGAAAAATCGCAATACTGACGGAAGGAGTAATCTAATCTTTGCGAAATCATGTAAACATTGCAATTTCCTAATAAATAGTAGTTTTTTTGAAATAATCTTTTTGCCTAACCATGCCCCCTCTAGTATCATTTATCACATCTCTTTGTATAGGTTTCCATATACATATGGTTCGTATATGAGAAATCATTTCCTCTCTCTTCTTTAATTCCAATGTCACGTTACCATTTTGCTTAGTTAATATTCTAATTAGCAAAGATAGAAAATAAAGCATATTTTTACTCTCTTGGGTGTGACATTGTGGCGCTGGTCGGCAGTACTAGTAGTATTCATCATTTCTAGCATCAAAACTGTCATGGAGAGATCAAAGGTATCATAATAGAGTAGCATCATGCCGTTTGGTGCAAAAAGCATCGACACCAAAAGATCACAGCCGACTGTTGAGAATTTACAAAGATGGCTCCGGGAAAGTGGTATGCAATATTAAGAGTTTCACTGCAGGCTGTCTCGTCTTCCATCAGCCAAAGAACAAAGGGCAAACAATTAAGAAAATGTTTTTGACGGGACTCATGCTAAAACAGCCCAAACATTAACTGGCTATGCCAATGCGATGCAAAAAGCTCTTTTTAGCATGACAAGCAAAGCGCAGCAAAATGTCAAAACAGCAGAATGTACAAGTTCAGTGCTCAATAAGAAACTAATGCAGAAAGAACCAGTGGAATGTGAGCGACGTCGATGAACAGCAAACAAAATGTAGTAATTTTAGTCTTACTGAGATGGTGAGGAGTCACACAGCAGCCACAACAGAAAAGAAAGTGAGCAAATTGGATCGCAACATGAGTATACGACACAGACCCTTCAAGGCTTTCCCAAGTATTAGCTAGTGTTTTTACTCAGACTGAATCCAGTTAGTCTAAGCAATGGTGAAAATACAGATCAGTTTAGAGCTAAGATCAACCCTAGCATGTATCACAGACTATCCAAAGAAAAATCTGAACAAGCATTGTAGAGAATAACACGAACTCTCCACCTTAATGTACATTGCGCATTACAGAACTGATCCGATGACTAATAAATACTAGGAACTTTGAAGGTTGCCTTGTTGTGACCATAACCTTTGCACCTGCTGCAGCACACTACCCCCTTTGATTGCAAGCGAGGATCAGTGGGCTTCTCTTTCCCGAGCTAAGATCAACATGTATCACAGACTATAAAAAAAACACCAGCACTAACATTGCAGAGAATAACATGAACAACTCTCCACCCTAATGTACATTGCACAACTGATTTGATGAAATACTATGTGCTGATAGGAACTTTGCAGGTTGCCTTGTTGTGGCCATAACCCTTGCACCTGCTGCAGCGCACTGCCCTCTTGATTGCAATGCGAGGATCAGCAGGCTTCTCTTTTTGGCCGGCCAACCCGACGGGCGGGTTCGCAGTGGGCATGGGTATGTTGCTGGACTCTGAGCTGGGTCGATTAATGTAGGTGGCACAACAACATCAGGTATGGGATTTATTGACAAGGAATAGGTCAAGCGGTAGCATCCTGTTGTGAAGTACTTCACACAGTAGTCATATGCATATTGCCCAGTGCGATCCAATACAGCAATCGCATGCATGCATGGCAGCCCAGAAATATGCCACCTTTGGCAGGTGCATTCCCATGTGTCAAGGTTGACAACATTAACTGAGTCATCACAGACCTTAAATACGTTGCCATTTTCACGTTTTTTTCTGCTGGAAGGACATTGAGGGTGTGAGCTTTGTTCATCTCTTCCTGAAGCTTCTGATTGGCCCGGTGTTAATACCTCAGTCCATGCATTGGAAGACTCCCTGCGTGTATACATCATCTCCATCAGCTTGCACCTTATCGTGTCAACCAATTGCACAACTGAAAGCTCATATCTCGTGGGGAATCCACTCAGACACAGTGCCAAAAATATTACAAGAATACTGCCCATGACGTGATCCCTTTAAAAAGCATCTGACCACTGCTCAGGTTTGATCTCCAAGAGCCAATCAGCAAGCTTGTCAGATTCACTTTTGACGAGCTCAATATACTGGTTGAACTCATCAGCTGTGCATGAATATATGGCCTTCTTAAGATGCTCAACCATGGAATCTTTTAGTTCCTCAGTCCATGCATCATCCAGTTGCGCCTTTAAATTCTTCAATAAGAGACTCCACACAGTAGCCATGATGACTCTCTTGGAAAAACCGAAGATACTACATCCCAAAGTCCATGTTCTCCATTAGATATGAATGTGATGGTTCGAGATGTTCCAAGTGAAGATTTTAGTTGCTCGAGAAACCAATGCCAATTTTCACGTGACTCATCATCCACAACACCAAAAAGCAACTGGGAACACATCACCTTCACCATCAACTGATGCAGCAGCCAGTAGCTTCCAATGCTTATTCGGTTTTGCAGTTATCGCTTCAAGAAAAAGGAGTGGCCTGCACCCATGCTCAAAACCATGGAGCGAGGCATGGAATGCAACAAAGAAACGAAACTTTGAATCTTCCAAGGCCACTACAGTTGCCACACTTCCAGGGTTTGTCTCTACAATCCTTTCACAAAACCAAGGCAGCTGACTGCATGCCTCTTCATGTGTACTATAAAGTTCCTTCTGAGCAATTGATCTTCCACGCCAAGCCTGTGAATAGTTCAGGCATAGTCCATACTCGTTGAAGATCATTTGCAATATCTCTGGGCCTGTAGTTTGGACTATCACGCAACTTTTCTTTTTATGACACTAGCAACCCATCGCTATGGCCAACCGATTACTTTTGACTGTTTCTGATTCACAGGTGTGGCTTTCAGATATTTTCTTGATCATAAATTCTTTCTTTGCAGGGGACTTAGAAGCATGTATTCGCCATGGGCAACCTTCACCAGTGCATTCAGCAGTCACCCGAGATGAATCGTTCTTGATAAATCTGTAATGGAATCTATGTGCAATGGCATACTTATGTAAGGCATCACGGAAATCCTTAGGTCCTTCAAACACTTGGCCAACTCCAGTTATCACATTCTTCCAACTTGCACAAACCTTTTTTGTCTCTTAGAACCATCCTGAGTTGTTGGGGTAATGGCAAAGGCATCTGTGGGTGTGGGCGAGACAGCAACAATGCTCTTTGACCTGAAAAAATTGCCTCATGTCATTCTGCAATTTACTAATGCGACAACAAAAATTAGGACAGTAGACAAGTACCTGTTGTCAGCTTTCTTCATGACATAAATGTATGTCGAATCTGACTCCGCATGGAATTCAACCATGCGTCGCAGGTCCTTGTCATTGGAAATAGAGATCAAAGTTTTATCATTCTTTGGAAGGAAATACTTGAATGCTAACTGGTCGACCTTCAGATTGTTCAGGGTGGATGATATCTCTTGCTTAAATGCGCTAAAAAGTCCAGTCACTTTGGACATGCATAGCATGTGCCTCTCCACCAGAATATGACATGTGTCCATCTTCATCGGTGGTGAATTCTCCACCTATTTGAAGAACAGCTAATATCTGTCCCTTCCCCATAAGTGTCTCCTTCCTGCAAAAGAGACAACAAGTTCAAGAATTAGGCTACTAACTGATTTCTCTTAGACACTCCATGTGTGTCTATTAAACAATTCTAAAGAGGTAACAAACATTTCCAATGATTAAATGCCATGTTTTTCGCAAATAGTTGGAGAAATAGAGGATTTAATGCGCAAACAGAAGGTACTGCTCCTATGGAAATGGCTAGATGCCTAGGGCGTAATTGGTTTCCCCGCATGGAGTCAGACAAGGCTGGCTGGATGCAGCATGCAGAAGGTAGATGTTTGGTTGGCCGGACGCCCACGTGTGCCAGACTTTGTGGGTGCAAAATGGCCCGGAAATGAAATCTGATTTTGTTTCTGGCGAGCCTAGCTCATGCAGTGCACGCCACACGCCCACTGCTCTCTTGGCGCATGCAGGGAGCGAAAGTACGGATAGACAAACCAATCAAGTTCTACGATGAGATGGTATCGATAGTAACGCACGCCAAACAAGGTGCTCCTACATGCAGACCCACCAATCAAGTTATGCAATGAGATGGTTGGATGGTAATGTAAGCCAAGCAAGGTGCTCCAACATGCAAAGACCCGCCAATCAAGTTCTGCGATGAGATGGTAACGTAAGCCAAACAAGGCGCTCCTACATGCAGAGGTCCGCCAGAACCTAGCTGCTAAATGCCAGCATTATTACCTGAAAACCAGAACCAATTACAATCTAGTGAGCAGAATGAATGGGAAAACTAGTAATTGGTTGCCTCTTCCAGAAGAAAACTTGAAACTAACTGGTGTGGGAATAATAGCATATTTTGATTCATATGCATTTTAAACATATTCCAGGATGATGAAATACTAAACATATTCCAGGATGATATGCGAAAAAAACTCATACAACGTCCATGTAAAGAATTGAAATTGCTGCTCCTTTACGGAGGTGCTCAGTGTACCATGATACATTACTTTGAGAAAGCAAGCAGCAGATAAGCGAGCACAGAAAAACCTAATACTTCGCTCTGGTTTTCAGTAGAGTACGGATTTGTGTGGCCTAATCGGATTAATCTTGCCTCTGCCATAAGAAAACATGAAATTAACTGGTGTGGGGATAATAGCATATTTTGATTCATGTGCATTTTAAACATATTCCAGGATGATATACTAAAGAACTCATACAACGTCCATGTGAAGAATTGAAATTGCTGCTCCTTTACTCAATCACGGAGAGGAGGTGCTCAGTGTACCATGATACATTACTTTGAGAAAGCAAGCAGCATATAAGCGAGCACAGAAAAACCTAATACTCCGTTCTGGTTTTCAGTAGAGTACGGATCCGTGTGGCCTACTCGGATTAATCTCTACCTAATCTATACCTAATACTAAAAATTTCAGGCGTCTAGCCTTAACCACCCATTTCGCCTCAGCCACGGTCGAGAAGCCCGACAAGGAAATTGGAAATCCACATGGACCAAATCGAAACAACATGGACAAGTAGACCGAATCGAATAGGAACATACTGAGTCAAAAATCAAGGAAGCAGGCGGTGGGTACAAATCAAATATGTGCGAAGATAGATTACAAAACCCTAGGTTCCCTAACAGATGAGCACGCGAAGACGTCAAGTTTGGCCAGCTGCTTGACCGCCGCGGCGAGGGGCAAGGCGGCCAGCGTGGATGCCGGCACCGGAGGAGCAGAGGAGGCTCGGCACGGGGAACGGGGAGGCCGGCGCTGGGAGGGGTGGTGGCGTCGGAGGGACGAGTGAGGCCGGCGGCGGCGATGCCGAGCCCCTAGAAGGGAGAAGCGATGTGGGGAATATGGATGGGACTGGGATTCATTTACTCAATGGCCTACATACCCACCGTCCAACTCCGATCCAAGCGTTCGTAGCGTCTCCATGCTAAAAACCCTATAAACTTTCGTCCATTATCTAAAAAACCCTATAAACTTTTCAAAAACCGGTTAAATTACGGCTAAAACAGTTTTGAAAAATCATAATAAAGTATAAAAAATCATAAAATAGAAAATCCAATTGTATTAGACTCTAGATGAGTAGAACTATACAATGAACATATTATATGCTTTAGTACACTTTTTTTACAACTATGAAAAAAAGCATAGATCTAAAGCTATAACAAAAAAAAAAAAGAACTAAAGCATATTATATTATATGTTCATTGTGTAGATCTACTCATTTGGAGTCCAACACAATTGGATTTTTATTTTATTATTTTTATATGATTTACTATGATTTTTGAAAACCGCTTTTAGAGGATAATTCTGGGATTTTTGGAAAGTTCATGAGCGATATAGACTGTTTTTTATAGGTTAGTGGTTATGTAGCCCACCTCCCATAGATGAAGGTGTGATATAGACTTTTTCCTATTATTTAAGAACACAGTCCCATCTCCTAATGTTACACCGACCTATAAACCCACTAATCTATACCTATTAATAAAATATATATTTATATTTATATCCATATTTATATCTATATCTCTATCTATTAATCTTTATCTTTACTACATAAAAAAGACGAAAGGAAGACTACCTAATGATGCGATAATTTTTGGTTTGTCCGCCCGCCCTCATCTCATGCGACCCCTCCCCTCCCGCCGTAATCCTCCTCCCCATGCCATGCCCCTACCCCGTTATGGTAACAGTATGTCCACTTCCCCTCGCTCCTCCCAAATCCCGCGCCCTTCCCTCGCTCCTCCCAAATCCCGCGCCCTTCCCCAAAATCGAATCGCGCCGCCTCGCCTCTCTCGCGGACGAAAGTACGACGAACCCAGCCGGTCTCGCTGCGCCGCCGAAGCGCTTACATCGCCATCGCCGAACGCCCACCGCCGGGCATTCCATCGCCGGCGCCGCCGGACGCGGCCGCAGCCGGGCCACCGACGAATGCCGGGTAACGGGCGCCGCCTGCGACGGGTGTGGACGCCGCGCCGCAGGCACCCGACGCGACAGGCGTGGACGAGCCGCGGGCGGGTGGTGCATCGGACAACTACGCGGTGGACGAAGGCCACCGATGAACGCCGCCAACGGCGCCGCCGGCGACGGGTAGGACGAAGGCCGCAGACACCCGACGCGACAGTGCAGGGACGAGCGCCGCGGGCGGGTGCACGGACAACTATGGCGGCAGGGACGAGCGGCGAGCGGATCACTACATGGGCTTCAACAAGGTACCATCGTCAGAGCCCTACCCCTCTGCACCATCATCTCCGCCTCCGCACCGCGCCACACGCCACGCTCCTGTCGCCCACGGCGTGGTCATGGCCAACCTTGTCCTGGCTACGTCTTGCCATGTTGATATTTTTTTGCCTAATGATGAATATTCATTTGAAGTTCTCCATTACTGAAGATAATTTAGGCAGAGGCTTGCTCCTCTCAGGCCAATTACAGGCCAAATCCAAATCAGTGAGGGACTGTGGGTTTTGTATTTGTGTTGCAGAGTAGCAACAAATTCTAGCAAGTTCAGGTTCTGTTCAGATTTCTCGGTTTTTGAAAGTTCGATCCTCATTCTTTCAGGATTGTTGAAACAGTCTATCTCTGGCTTTGGTGCTGCTACTGCTGCTTCTAATCAGGTCGGCAGGATGGAAAGGGGGCAGTGGACCTCGCAAGGCCAGGGGATGCAGCTCTAGCTCCTCTATGTGACTGCCGGTAACAACTTGTTTTATAAACTATAAGATTTTTTTTTTTTTTTTTCTGGCCATGATCATTACTTCAGTTAGAGAGTATCCACCACATTTTTCCTGCATTTTGATTCTGGCCTCTATGATTTTGTCTTTATGACATATGGTTTAGGCTAAAATTTTGAGATAATATAAAAATATATGCAAATAATTCAGCTATGGAAGCTATCACACATAGGATGGAAGTTCTCTGCTTGTTAATCAGAGGTTCCTATGTTGCTTAAAACATAAATTAAGCATCTACGGTAAAAATATATGCATGTGCAGAGAAATCTGAAGTTTGTATTGATATGAGTTTAGATAGATATATTGGGGACCCGATTTATTGTTCAAAATGCAGATGCCATGTCTGTGAACTGATTTGAGGCCTTGCGCCACCTGCTTTACGCCAGCTTTAGTTTACTACTCTGTTCAAACTTATTTTTCCATTATTTTCGTGAAGCTCTGCCCTTTGTGTCAATGGACATTCATTCTTTGATATCTGCAACATGGGATATACTAGATGTTACAGACGTTCAGTCTTTGGGTTGAAAGCCTTTCATCATCAGTAATAGCTTAAGCTCAAGTCTGAACACCTTAGTTTTTTTTTTTTTTTTTTTATCTCAACACCTCGGTTTTATGATAGAATAGTAAATATTATTGATGATTTAGCCAAAAAACAACTCCCTGGCAATTTGAATCCCATGCTGATTGATAAACACGCCCTAGCTACCAAATTATATGCCTGTGTCCTGTTCAATTCCTTGAGAATTTTAAAACCCGAAAAGTAACCTATATTGAAGGAATAAAAACAACCCCTTTTGTATTTTAAATTTGTGGGAAGAGTGAGAACTGCAGTGTCTTTAGTTCACTACCATTGTCAGATAAATCAAAATTCCTAATAGAAGTATATTTTCAGTGACTATTTTACAAGAACAGAATGCTCTGCACTATTGTATTGACAATGCTTCTCAAAGTTCTAATTAGCACCAACTGGCCTTGAGCTCCTATTTATTTGTGATCCTACCAAATATCATGTGGTCAAGTACTTACTGTCTTTCAAAGCACATGGGATTAACAATGAGGTGGATGCCCTCATGAGTAGTTGCTTATATTTGTAAGGATGAAAGTAGTTTTTAATCATAAGGTGCTCAATTTATATTTTCTAATTGATATGGAAAAATGTGTTATAAACTGATATGAGTCTTAGTTTGTAAACTAATACGTTCAAATACTTCTGCATTGTTTACAAACTGACAGTAATCTAATGACTGCAACTTCCATGTACCAGGAAACAATTCTGCGTGCACACCACCTCCAATTAAAGCTATTTTGAATTGTTTGCACAAGGTAGTTAAGTGTCTCAGACTTGTTCTTCACTGCACTATAAAGAACTAAAGGATGGAATCCAAAGGTGAAAGATATGGATTTCGCTTTTTTACATTATGTAGTACCTCTTTGCATGATAAAACTATAGCAGTCCGACAATTGCAAAACTGAATGCAGGTGCTACTTGTTTGCAAGAAAAAACTGAAAACAGATGCTATTCCTATCTCTATTTTCTCCATAGTACAATTGTAAAGAGATCCTACTGTTCCACTTAATTATCTTTGATTCCTGAGCCCTCTTTTTACCTATATAGAATTTTTTAGTGCACTGCATATCCACAAAAAATCTTGTGGAAATAACCTGTGGACTGCATTGGTATATTCATATGTAGTGACTTTCGTCAGTTAAGGTTGTAGTTAGCAAGACACGTGAGTGGAGCGGAGCCGAGCGGCGCATGCGAACCGCGCACCACGCAAAAACTGCATCGCGAGACCAACCATCTGATGGGGAGCTTGGACACGTGGCTTCCATCTACAGGAGGGGTGCACCCGGGCGCCAGTGAGCCCTGGCCTCACCCAAGTTTTTTCCCAAGTCTGAGTCCTACACTGCATGTCTGTAGCTTGCATGTCATGCTAATTTAATAGAGACCTAAGAACTTGCATATTGACACATGACAGTGCCAGCAGTATTCCTCGAGAGATACTTGAGGAGAGTAGAGTCGAGCTGGACCCCAAAGATGAGTTATTGTGCGACTCACTCAACATCGAGCAGAGGTCTGCCTACGATGAGATAATGGCCGCTGTCCACAGCCAAAAGGGCGGGATGTTCTTTGTGGATGGACCCTGGCGGTACAGGAAAGTCCTTGTATAGGGCACTTATCGGAAACTACGTAGCCAAGGCAAGATTGTCGTGGCTACAAGTCACATTTGGAGTCACAAAGATCCATATTGCCGGTGGGAGGACGAGACATTCGCGCTTCGTGTTACCTCTCAATGCTAAAGATGGCGATGGATGCAAATTCACAAAACAGGATGGTACGTGACCGTCCAAGTTGCTACGACAAGCAGCTCTCATAATACAGACGAGGCATCTATGACAAGGAGGCAAAACGTGGAAGCACTAGACAAGAGCCTACGAGATACAACGAGCCGGCCAAACCTTCGTTTGGTGGGAAGACGGTTGTCTTTGGCGGGGATTTCAGGCAGGTCCTCCCTCAAGCAGCCGAAAGGATCCAGGGCTCAAATAGTCGGAGCTTCTCTACGAAGCTCTCATCTTTGGGAATCCATGCGCCACCTAAAGCTCGTCCCAGCAACATGAGGGCTCAAAGTGACCAAGTGGTTTGTGATTATTCATTTGCGCATCGGTAATGGAACGGAAGAGGTTTACGGTGATGACGATATGTACGGATTCCGTAAGAGATCTGTGGTCCCGCACTCGGGCGATGCCGAGAAGGATCTTCGCCATTGATCGACATCATCTTTCTAGACCTAAACGCAAACATGGCGAATAAAGACTACATCACCACCGAGCAATTTTATCTACACGTAGCGATTGGGTGGACATGATCAATATGAAAATGATTGATATGTTCCAGGTGGCGAGATGGTGTATCACAGTTTTGACTCGCCGTCGATGATCCACATAACTACTATCCAAGAGAGTTCCTTTGATCTCAACCCCCCGGCTTGCCTCCACACGCCTTGAAGCTCAAGCTCGGGTGTCCTGTCATCTTGCTTCGGAATATTGACCCCGCCAATGGGCTATGCAACGGTACAAGGCTGTTGGTGCGGGGTTCTCAAGAAATACAATCGACGCTGAAATCGTGGGTTGGGCAAAGATCTTCGGGAAGCGGGTATTCCTTCCTCGAATACCCCGCGGCCGTCCCGATGAGATGTTCCGCTCGAGTTTAAGAGGAAGCAGTTCCCTATCGCCGAGCCGCCATGACGATCAACAAGTCACGGGGCCAAACGATCCCGAACGTGGGTGTGTATCCGCCTCGCACCGGTGTTCTCTCACGGTCGGTTGTATGTGGCGATGTCTAGAGCCACGTCAAGAGCGAATATCAAGATCCTCGCACTCCCGCCCGATGCGCAGCACGGGAGGAGGAGGCCAAAAAGTTGGAGAAGAAAAATATTAGAAAGAATAGCGCCGGAAAAAAATAAAAAGAATGCATCAAGTAAAAAGGTAAGGATAAAAAGATGCCGGTTAATAGAATTTTCACGAAGAATATTGTATGGAAGGAGGTTCTAACACAATAAGCAAGGTAATTGAAGATTAGTAACACATACAATGTATTTGTATTTCATTCTATATTGTGAAATATTATTTAACTAACGCCAATATTCGTTGATATTCCTAGGTACTTCTAAATGGTCTATCGACACTACGTGGAGACGTTATATATATAATACATGAATGTAAAATCATATGTACATGTTATATTTTCAACGCTTGATGCATGGTGTATCAGTCTGTTTATCGGCTACTTCTACATGGCGTATATCCCGACGCTTGTGCATGGTGCATATCTATTTGCTTGGTTTTGTTTTTAAGAACATAAGACAATCATAAGATTTCCGTTTAATAATCACGTGGAAGAAAAAATGTTACTTTAATATTATTGTTTATTTTTATAGTATTGTTATCGTATCGTGCGATCCATGATTTTATATAAAATTTAAATTATCCCAGAAGAACGCGCGGGCATTTAACTAGTAAAGAGAAAAAATTCAGACATCCACCCAATTCTAATCTGGCCTAACTACCGGTCCACTCGCTGGCCCACTCGCCAGTCCAACTACCAGACCAAAACCAACCTACGCTCGGGTCCGGCCCAATCGCAGGATGCTCCTCGCGTCCAGCCCACTTCAGTTGAACCCAGCTACACAGCTCTCGACCCATCCAGCCCAGTCACCCCGAGAGAGAGAGAGCCTGTCTGCCACTCACGGCGTCATGCTTCCGCTCCGCCGTTGCAGCCTGCGCGCTTGCCGCAACCCTTCGCTGTGCGTACGCCGCGCCCACCGCTCCACGGCCGACAGTCCGTCCATCCGCCAGCGCAGGCGACGCCTCTCGACTAGCCACCTCCTGGGCATCGTGATGGGTATCGGGCTACCAGCGCTCCGACCTCGTGTCCATGCCCACGTAAGTCGCTTCTTCAGATGAGATGACGCCGTATTTTCAAATGCCTCCGATTCCCTTCATCTTCTATCACTGTGAAGCTCAAGTTTCCTTTACTCTTGGTTGCCTCTGCCCTTAAAAAATGCTCGATAAAATGCCCCAAGGGCCCTGTTTTCTGGTTTTGCATTCGTACCCTGCCTAAGTCACCGTGAAGCTCCCCTCTCAACGTTTCCTTTACTCTGGGTTGCCTTTGCCATTAAAAATGCTCGATAAAATGCCCCAAGGCCCTGTTTCTTGGTTTTGCATTCGTACGCTGCCTAAGTCATTGCCCTATCATATTGTCCCGTAGTGTATCGGCATGGTGCCTTCCAGCCATTAGCTTAACATACTATAATCCCATTGGATACATTTCTTCCGTTTGGCACAATATCCTGTTATCCACTGCAGTTTGATTATACATGGTTCCAATAACTCTACCTATGTGTGCCCCTACGCAACTCATTTTGGTACACTTTTTTTTATATATAATTTTGTTCAAGTATCACTCAACTTATCAACCTAATGCAACGAAATCGTACTACTATATATAGAGATTATGTTTCAATGACAGTCGCCTAATATAAATATATATATACCACCTTTGCTACTTAAATCTGTTGCATATATGTCGTGTGTTGTTAGATCCAAACCCTGCACGGGGTTCCCGCTAGTTGGATTGGACTGTTATCAGCTCCCCAAGCTCTTTTCAGAGGTGCGTCTCCTTAGGTCTCGCGAAAAGAAAGGCCGAGCGAAACGCCGCCGCCGGTACGGCGGCCCCCGCTCCCTCGCTCCGGCCTCGCTGTCGGTGGTGACGAGGAGCGGGGGTCCGTCTCTTCAACAGCCTGTCTTCGTAGGGTCTTGGTCGTGTCCTAGGTCTAGGGTTTGCTCGCCGCCGATGTTCGACGATGGAGTTAGGTTTTTGCCGAGGAGCGTGGCTCCTCCGGGCGGTTTGCTTTTTCTCGGCGGCGCCGGCGATGCGAAGCGACGGCGACGCAGCGTAATAAATTCTCCCAGCCTTCTTCCGTTCTCCAATGGCGATCTTCTCCGACATCAACAGAGGTCGGAGAGACTCCGTCCCAGAGTCGAGGGCGGCACATCATGCCGTCTTCTTCAGGTGATGATGTTGTTGACCCCGTTAATCTTGAGGAAGATGATCTATGGTGAAAATCCGAGCTTTGCTCGGGTTGCAGCGTGGAATCGAAGGATGTGTCGTGGGTACGGAGTTGGCCGATGCGCTGGGAGGCAAGTGTACTCGGCCGATTCGCTCTCAAGTAAGCCCTCCTCGCGGCCTCCACCTTGTGGAGTTTGGCTCGTGCCCGACGACGACTGGGAAGCGGCTTTGGCGGCGGTGACGAACGAATCTCCAAATGCTTCGAGGAAGATGAGCGTAAGTTTTGGACTTCTTTGTAATTTTCCTTTTCTTGGGATTTCTGTTTGTAAAAGGGTCGGTGTAATGCACCAAGATTAATACATTTTCCTTCTCGAAAAAAATCTATTTTGAGAGGTTTGAAAATTCAGACAGCAGATCAATAAGAAATTTTTCATGGAGATCATCATAATCATGTGTTGGAGCATTTGGTCAATAAGGAATGATTTCATCTTAAGTAATTGCTTGCAGCCTACAGAGTTTAGAAATCTTCAAAATGGTCTTTGGCCATCTTTTGTGGAGGGCCTAAAGAAAGTACTTCTCATCTAGTGAATTATGGCTAGAGATGTCTGTGTAATCTTTTCTATTTTCTTTCTATCTTTCTTTGTTTCTTAATTCTCTTCTGTCTCGCTGCTCTTCTCCTTTTCCCTGAACTCTGTACCTTTTGCGGTTTATTTGGTTTAAATAAATTTTCAGTAGGGACTCTTCTACCCCTCTTGTTCTTAAAAGAACATAGTAATACAATGAACAAATCCCATGCATCATCCTGGGTGCCCGCTAGATCTCACACAGCTAGGCGCAGCATCAGGCTACGATCGATGTTGCCATTGTCAGTTGCCACTCACTTTTCAGCCTCCTTTTCGCCGAGAGCTACAAGTAGGGGTGGTAATGGATCATGGCCCTACCTCCTTCGCAACAAAGAGGCAGTGAGGGAGAACCGGCCGCCCTGCGCATGCAGGAACATATTGCAGTAGTGTGTCCACATACATGCTTCATGCTTGGTGTGTATTCGTTGGCGGAATATGTGCGTGGATTTGGACTTCCCTAGTAATAATAAAGACACGCAGCCGATTGAGCTTGATCTTGGCCATTCCTTTGGGTTGTTTGACATTCTTCATGCATTTGGTTTATTGTTAGTACGTGTATACTACTAACTGACAACTTAATTTATGGTGAATAGTTGGATCAAATGGTTGCACTTGATACTCCCTCCATCTCAATTTATAAGTCGTTTGACTTTTTTTTGTCCCTAAGTTTGACCACTGTCTTATTCAAAAATTTGTATAAATTTTTATTTCTTTTTTCGTGGGTTGTTTTGTTAATATAAAATCTTTAAAAATAGCTTAAATTTGATGATATTTGTATAATTTTTTTAATAAGACGAGTGGTCAAATTTAAAGTTTAAAAAGTCAAACGACTTATAATTTGGAATGGAGGGAGTATTTTTTAAGCAAACACCACAATCTGCCAAGGGTAGTAATATATCATTGGTTAGTATGCGCACAAATTGAAGTATATATGGTTACTTTTTATTTCCAGTTTCCCATCGAGGGGGCAAGTTGAGAGAGAGATATGTAGTCGATCAGAAGCATGTCTTGTGTAGGAGAAGACGAACCTATATTGTTGGCCTGATGATTATGGGCGCCCTACAAACTTCTCTCTCGACTTAAACAAGCTGAAGCGCCCTACAAACAAAAAATTTGAAAAAGATGCACTCTGCAAATAGGAATGTTCACTGCACTCGGAGCATCGTGAGTTGCCCTTTCGACCCGCAAAGAGTTTCTTGATGCGTGATATTGCAGAGAATAATGATCTAGCGAGCAAACAATTAATTAATCTAATCCACCGGCTCGATCGGAAGACGGATCGAACTTGACGAGCAGACATTCGTTACGACGCTTTGGGGGGGTTGAACTCGGGGCATCGAGCATATCCGGATGTGATGATGCTTAGCTTTACTTCAAGGATTACTAACTTACATTCATTCGCTCAACAAGTAAATTATATTATAATAACCATTTCGGGTTAACTTTAACAAAGCCAGTAGTAGCTTTTACGATGGGCCATGCATGCATGATCACCACCACCGGCGGAAACGGGAAACCGCGCCACCAATCCTAGCTCTCTTCTCATCAAGCCGTGTGTGTGAACGGAATGGCGTGACCGGATCGGATCGGATTTGTTTCCACTTGTGACCAGCTTTAGCTGGGCAATGCACGCGTTGGTAAAATCTCACTACCACTACGGGTCTACGGTTTTGGTGCCTGCGACGCATATTTACATATGACATGACACACAGTCACACATCATGCATGTCACCAACTAACCGAGGTCAATTTATTCCCCGGAAGTAGAGCCTGCAAAAAGAAAAATGGGACCCATAGCTGCAATGGCAAATGCCATTGGTTGGGGGGCTCCCACCCAGGTTCAAATCCTGGGGTGCGACACTTTATCCCTGGATTTATTTCAGGATTTTCCGCGCCGTGCATTAAGTGGTAGGCGACGTCCCCGTCGATAGCGAGGCGCCAGTGGTGACTTCGGAACTTCAAGATTTGCCGGCTCAGTCCTTCGAAGGTGCTCAAAGGGGTAGGGTTTGCGTATGTGTGTTCATAGGGGTGAGTGTGCGTGCGTGTTGAGCGTCTGCGTTGTACTGTGTAATCTCAAAAAAAAAAACTAGGAATACTCCTCAGGCCACCTCCAGTGGTTGAGTCGGCTCACTGGATAAAGAATGAGTTGATCGAAGAGAGAGAAGGACATGTATGCACAAAAGCGAATCGTGAAAAAACCGACTAAATACTTCTCCAATCGTGCATCGACTCATCTGCTTCCTTTTGCACTGTCTTGTTTCTTTCCCGCACGAGAGGTCAGGCCACGTAGTGCTGCTGCAGCCCCTTGCCGAGCAAAAATTCGTTTTTATTTGGCAAGAGTCGACTCAATATCTTGAACCGATTCGTTTTTTTCCCTCGATGAGTCGCTTCCTCCAGTGGTTGGGTCGACTCGTTGCCGTGCCAGCTCGGACGCCGAGTCGCTTTGAATCAGCCACTGGAGAAGCCCCTCAAGTGTTGCAATGTGGAGAGTTGTTGGCGTCACCGGTGGCTAGGCATTTTTATTTATCGAGGCAGGCACTTTTACCCCATGAAAAAATTGACTAAATGTGGCGGACAGCTTAATAGGCCCACCGCGGAAAAGGGAGAGACCAATAGGCCCGGGTTCAGCTCACCACCTAGGTGCTAGTATATATAACTAAGATGAAACCCTAAGCCCCCCAAATTCCCTTCCCCTCAGCAGTCAAACCCTCTCTCTACCCTCCCACTCGGATCCCCCAACTCTACTGTGTCTCGCGCCCCTCTCCTCTCTCGCACCGAGGCCGTGATGGCACGACTCCTCCCTCTCCCTCTCATCTCCTCCCTATCCCTGTCCACTCTTCACTCTCCCTCCTAACGGCTCGGTCGCGGCCGGCCCGGCTGGTCGCGAGCGGTGGAAGGAGGATGCCCGGCGGTGCAGACGCCGCAAGATGCTCCAGTAGCGTTCCTTTGTTCCTCTTCCACACGCCAGGGTGGTGTTTCCCGGTGTGGCTTAGAGTGGTGAGTGTGAGCCTGTTCCCTAGCGGCACGCGGGGGTGGCGGAGTGCGGTCATGAGGTACGCCAGCCGTCTCCCTCTCTCTTCCTCACTCTTATCTCTCTCTACCTCACTTATCCCTCTCTCTTTGCAGATCTAGCGACAACACATGGTTCTCGATATAGCCATCGTAGGGTCAGATCTGCAACGACGGTAGGGCCAAATCTGATGGATCTCCGGCGGTCGGCGGTGCAGCCTTGGAGAGGTGGATCTAGTGGCACACGGCTGGCAGAGCGGTGGACCCAGCGGCGCACAACTCCCAGAGTGGCTGGTTTGGATCTAGGTTTTGGAATGGGCTCGCTGGTGGGCTTGGGAACAGGTTCGTCAACGGGCCCGTGGTTTTTTTTTTTTGAAACCATTAACCATGACCTTAAGACCGTGGCGGCGGGGCCCTTTGCTCACCACGGTAAATGGGAACCACTCACCATATAAAATAGCTTCAATAGTAGTGCATGAGCTGAGAGCGGCGCAAGTTCTTGCCTCGCTCTAGTTTTAATAGCACCGCCGGTACAAGTTGGAATCGATTGTTGCAACGGCCGGGAGATAGAATTCTTCGTGACATGACGAAAATTTTCCCTTAGTTTTTCTCTCTCCAAAATAAGCATCACCCAAGCTACACGTTGTGGAGGGCCTAATCGCCCTCAACATTTCCTAAGATATGGTGATCATAGTAAAAACCATTTTGTCAAAATTGCGCTTCACGATCAAGAAAAAGTTGAAAGGTTGCTATCCGTACTCGATGGAGTACTCCCTGCTAATGTGCATGTTGACCTCTTGATGGATTATTACGTCAGGCGTAGCTTCAGGCTACGATGTTGCCATTGCCAGTTGCCACTCTTTCGGCCTCCCTTTCGCCGAGAGCTACAAGCACGACGTGACCGCTGCCGGGGGCATGTGCACACACCATGATAGGATACATATCATGTCACCAACCGAGGCCACCAATGCCGCAGCATCGCCGCCTTTGCTCCTGAGATATGCATGATGAGCATAAAAACATTTATCACGTCAAATTAAAATTGCGCCTCACGATCAAGCTGAAGCTGAAAGCTAGCCGTACTCGATGGACCGAGTACCATCTGCTAATGTATGTATTGACCCCGCCTGACATCATTCGCGTCTTGCGTATAGCCAAAGCAGACGCCAGCAGAACACGGCCGACAAGACAAGAGTGTGTGGCGTGATGGCTTCACTGGTTTGGCGTGTCTACTCTCTCCGTCCCACCGAGTTTGTCACCCCGGATTCCGTGCCATCTTATTCGATGCTTCGCCTTATTCAAAATTTTTGCACAAATACAATTTATTTTGTTACGACTTATTTTATCAACGAAGATACTTGAATATTGATTAATTTATTTTATGATTTGTAAAAATATTTTGAATAAGACGGATGGTCAAACATGAAGTTCAGAAGTCAAAAACGACGAACTCTATGGGACGGAGGGAGTACATGTGTAGTGCCCTGTCGATTCACCGCATCGCAACGACCCGGACTCGATCGGCAATTAATTAAAGTGACGGTTCCTCAATTTGTCACGAAGATTAGAATTGTCTTTTTGAAAGGGTCAAAGATATTAGAAATATAGTATGAGTCGTTTTGGTTGCTTTCGCCAAACGCAACAAAGAGCTAGCGAGCGAGGGGAACTGACCAGTGGCCACGTGCATGGTGCTCGGTGATGTTAAAATCGTCATTGTTATTACCACTAGGGCCATGTTTAGCAGAATGGTATTTTTATTGACTTGTAATTGGTTTATCAGTGTAATTTCTAGTGCACAAGGATACATTTGTATATCTTTTCTCTTGAAATAAGTTGTTTGGATTAAAGGTAAAAAATGGCTTCGTTGCCCAAAATAGCCTCAGCCTGGGCCTGGCGCCGCTTGAGCTCGTCGCATTCTCGACCATGTCGCCGAGATCCTCCAACGAGGACACGGAGATGAGCGCCGCCGAACCCTTCGCCGAGGAGCTGGTACTTGACGGGCGGCGCAGGCCCGTGGCGACCGACGGGACGGGCCGGGCGAGGCGCGCGAGGAGGTCTGGCAGCAAGATCCCGCGCGAGGAGGTTCGCATCTTCGCGCACACTGGCGGCGAGCGGGCTCGCCTTGTCACGCGCCCGGGCGGCGAGGCGGCCTCGCCGGGTCGTACGCGGCGGGCGGCGAACGGGCCTCACCTACCCTAGGCCCCAGCGGCGCATTGGCGCGCGGCCCCCGTGGCAGAGCAGGCATGCTCGAGTGCTCGTGTGTGCGGAGGAGGCCACCAGGATGCGCCGGCGGATCTAGCCTCGGCTCCACCCACTAGTCCAAACCCTAACCCCTGCACAGCCTGGAGCAAAGGGTAAAGTTAAATTTGCTCCCTAGAAGGGGGTTTTTTACTCTAGAGCACATGCTCCCACACTCGGACCACTAGATACGTACTCGATTCGTCGCCACACTTTTCAGAGCAATATGTATTGAGAAGTGTGCGGGCACGAATCACAATGCTTATTTAGTAGCCTATGGGAGCATGCGTTCCTAGGAGCAAATTTAATTATGGGTGCTAGTGCTACAACTTCTCTCGACATAAACAAGGCGAAGAAGCGTGCGTTTTGCCAAACAATTTACGAACACGATTCTTCGAAAGCTTGTTTCTTTTCCAAACAAGAAAGAAAAAAAAAACAAATCGGAATGTTCTAAATGAAACAACGCCGGCCACTGCGCTGGCCCACTCATTGCAAGCATGCATTCGAGAGCATCCTGAGCGTTTTTTTTTTCTTTGAAGGTAAGAGCATCCTGAGTTGCCTTGCGGTTCAAAGGGTTTCCTTGATTGCAGAATAATGAATTAATCTACGGGAAGATGGAACTTGACGAGCAATTAACATTCTACACTTTTGGGGTTGTTGTTGAACTCGCGGGGGCATCGAGCATCCGAATCATGCTGGTTAGCTTAATTACTTCCACGATGATTAACTGATACGCTCGATCATTCGCTCGCTCTACTAGTAGTTAACTTTAACAAAGCTAGCTGGGCCATATGCGTGTAGCACCAGCACCGGCGAAAACCGCCGCCGCGCCACCAATGGAAGGATTTCTTCGGCCGGAACGACGACGCTTCTTTTGCTGTGAGCCCCCGCTGAGCATGCATGCAGCGAGGTCTCTGCTGCCAGCTTGGCGTGTTTCTGGTGCGATAACGGCCGCGTCTGCATCATCGCTGAGCTCACAGCTGTAGCTACAGAGATGTCACAGGCTGCTCCTCTCGGCGCCGGAGGGTCGCCGCGTCGCGTCGCTGACTCATCACCGATGCATCTCAAGCCATTGCAGCTCGACCGTTTGGCCTTTGGGGTCGTCCATTGAATGAAGGATGCGCGCAGCGACTTGGAAACGCACGCCACACACCAGCTGCATCTGCATGACGCCGCGCGCTCTGCCGCTCTGCCAGACTGCCAGCAGCCAGTTCATCCATCCACCGGGGACGACAGAGCGACCCTCTCGCCGGACGGTCGCCGCCTCTCGTCCGTCCGATCAAGAGAAGAGAGGTCCCACTAGGCTCTGACTAGGACCGCTGTGTACATAACAGTTGCTGATAGTTTAGCTGGAATGGACACCCGGCTCGGCCGGCGGCTAGGTTCAATGAACGCGCTTTGGCCACGCACGCTTGCTCTGGTATTATTTTTTATCCATCCCCATATACGCGTCCACCACCGTCGATCATCATGACCCCGTTGGTAGCACAGTCGAATATCCGCATCTCACCGCAAAAACAAATCTCTAGTGTAGCATGCCATGCCATGGCATCCGTCCAAAGTCCTAAACCCGGAACCCATAGACCATTCGCACGTTTTCAGTTTTTCACATCACGCATACAGCTCCCAGCTTCTCTCTCCCCCTGTGGTAGTGGTGGCCGGTGTCCCACCACCAGTCTCCAAATTAAAACCAGCTAGCTCCTAGCGGTTTCACCCTTCGTCCAAACCCAAACCGGTGGCGGCTAATCCTCCTGCTAATCTTCACCCATGAGGCCATGATGATCCACCGCCGCCCCTTGACACTATATATACCACCACCCCTCTCTCTACCAGTTGCCATTTTTCCACCCAAGATCATCTCAGAAGCAAACCTGCCCTAGTGTTAAACACTTGAACATAACAAGAAGAGAGAGAGTGAGAAGATGAGGCCGGGTATTTCGGTGAAGCTAATGGGCGGCGGATCACCACCGAGCCTATGGAAGACGCCGACGCCATACATCTTCCTGGCGCTCGCCTTCGTGATGGGCGCCATCGCGGTGTCGCTGATCGTGCTCATCTGCACGCGCAGGGAAGGCGTCGTCGTCGTCGTCCTCCGACGAGCAGAAGGCGGCGCGAGCGCTCGTGCCGCTGGACCGGGAGCCCAAGGTCGTGGTCTTCATGCCCGGCGACGACGACCACGCGCCGTCCTTCGTCGCCAGCGTCAAGCCGCTTGGCGGCGACGGCACCGCGGCCGCACTAGTGTAGGGCGCCCTAGGCGGAGGCAATTTTGTCGATACTTTCTTCGTTTTTGTTTGAGTGGCGGCGACTTTCGAGAGATGAAATCGTTGAGAAACGAAGTTTATTTTTTTGGCTTGTCTCGGCAAAACTTCCATCTTCAATGGATTGGCTGCGTACGTGTTCAGTTGGATCCAGTCGATTATGCTTGTACGATCTTTTGTTCGTGGATCGACGACCATGCATGCTTTTGTTCGGCCAATTAACGGTGTTTCTTAGTTCGATCCGAGTCAGACTGATGGAGAGGCCCAGCATTGATTCAATCTGATAAATCTAGCACTTTATTAGCGCAATGAAATTGACATGTTACTAACATGGCGTCATGAACCGACGCCGCGCGCCCGCCGCATCCCCATATCTGCAAAGTCGATAACATTGTGCTAATAAGCTGCTAGATTTATCTGATGACAGTACTGAATCGTCCGGCCGTCAGTAATACTGACTCAGCAAACACCTACCGCCGAGGCTCCTCGATCGTACGTCGCTGTGGCGGCGGCGTGTGTGTATGATCACGTACCTAGTGGACGAACAAAGCATTGCATTGGTCGATGCTACACAAAAGATCGTACGTTCAGTTCAGAATAAACCAAATAAATCGATTGGATCCCAACTGAATCTACTGAACACGCAGCCAAACCAAAAAGGCCGGACGCGTTTATGGAATGGAAGCTGGTGAGAGCTTCGAGCTTCTGCCGAAACAAACCAAACCAAACCAGTTGAGTCCCGCTTTTCCCTATAATTTCAAAACGGCCGCCTTTCAAAATCTCATCAAGGCCTTGTTTAGTTGGCAAAATTTTGAAAAAACACTGTTGGAACTCCTATAAGACTTAATTTCGTTACCTCCCCGAGCCTCGAGACGAGGTCGCCCCCACAAGGGGCCCACCTAGACGCGAAAGAAAAACGGAGGTGGAACGACCGCACCCTCGCTGAGGGGAAACCACCCCAAGACCCATTCACACGATATGACTCTCGGCCCAAACCGAGACCGAGCGCTTTAAAAAGTAGGACTCGGGCCACGGCAAGGAAAAACTTCAGCACACAAACGAGCAACATGCCTCCCGTGCTTTCGGGGCTACTGTTGGGGTTCATAATAACGCCCATAATGAGGTTGACATAATAAGGCCCAATGACCCATCGGGAGGAACAAGCCAAAGCCATAAAGAGGGCAGGCCTAAGGGAATCGAGGAGCATGGTCTCGGTTCCCACCCCGACTTGCCCGAGCCTTAGGGCATGAGTCCGAGGAACGGAAATAATCCTTCCCCGGAAGGAAAAGGACGGGTCTCGCTCTCGCCTACCCCCGCGATCAACACGATGTGACCCATGAAGTATCTCTGTCAAATCCTACCGCCCGCTGCAGATACCGCCGGCCCGACCGGTTCAGGCTCAGGATAAGCCTGGCCACCGTGTCGCCCAAGGCAGACTGACTCACTGCCGCCCAGCCATCATGGCCAGGGCGGAGTGTGGCATGGCCCTGCCACACTCTATCATGACCAGAAGACTTACTGAACACGACGAAGCCACCGCATCGCGTCAAATCAAGGGACCACATGACCCGATCTTAGGCAGGGTGGTAGAAGTGTTTTTCTTTGACTAACACCATTATACAGGACCTCGGACGAACGATCACAGCCTCGAGCTCCACCGTCGGGCGTTAAGGAACCGCCTATCGCAAGTCGGCTACAGCAGGCTCGGACGACCAGCAAGACGTGGACGCTCCTCACACCAGATGTAAAAGCTAGAGCTCCTCCTTGAGCTATAAAAGGAGGAGCGCGGACACTAGAAAGGGGGAGCCACCCCGCCACCCCCACCCGAAAAAGACAGCGAAACGAGACGGAGCGGGAGAGGGAGTCCGACCTGTCGGACCCCTCTTTCTCCTTCTTCTTCCTTGAGACGTGGGACTCCGGTCCCTCTCTCCACCGCTTGTATCCCCTACTACAAGCACTCCGGTGCGAAGTAACATGAAGGAAGTCTCCAAGCTGGACGTAGGGCATTCGTGCCTGAACCAGGATAAACCTTGTGTCTCCTGCTCTTGTTTACTCCATCGCAGCACTTTCTCCACCACTCGACCCTCCCAAAACGCTTAACACATGCGGCATCATTTTTACTAGTCGGACTCTTGACATACTCCGATTTTTCAGAACGCCGACACTAGGTCTCTTGCCAAACACTTAGAAAATATTTTTTAAGATATCTCTCATTGATTGCCTTTGTTTGCCGTTCTCTAGTAGTTGACTCAAGCACTTGAAGCACATATGAGTTCCCAAAATAATTATCTTGACCACTTTGTAAGGAAAAATTACGGCGCCTTAGTCCAAGTCATTTTTGGGCTGTCAACAAATCCCATGCATCGTCCAGGGTGCCCGCTAGATCTCACATAGCTAGGCGCAGCTTGAGGCCACGATGTTGCCATTGCCAGTTGGCAGTTGGCACACACTCTCTGGGCCTCTTTTTTTTCGCCGAGAGCTACAGGCACGATGCGACCGCTGCCGGGGGCATGCACATGTCACCAACCGAGGCTACTAATCGCCGCAGCATCGCCGTGCGTTGCTCCTGAGACATGACGAGCATAACAAGCATTTATCACGTCAAATTAAAAAATTGCGCCTCACGATCAACCGAAAGCTGAAAGCTAGCCGTACTCGATGGAGTACTCTCTCGTAATGTGTTGACCCCTTCCCTTGTATCGACTATCGTGTCATTTCAACGGGGTCTTGCGTAGCAAAAAGCATAGACGCAAGATGATGAGATGAACACGACCGACGACAGGAGTTGGTGGCGTGATGGCTCCACTCCACTGGTATGTAGTGCCTGGTCGATTCACCGCATCGCAACGACCCCGGACTCGATCAGCCGCGACTCAATCGCCAATGAAAGCGATGGTTTCTCCATTTGTCAAAAAAAGATGACTAGGATTGGGTTTATAGGCATATAGCCGGTGCTGATGGGCCGGGGCACAATGAGTCGTTTTGCTTTCGCCGAAAATGAAAACGCAACAAAGAGCTTAGCGAGGGGAACTGGCCACCCAGCGCACGCAGGAACATATTGCAGTAGGGTGTCCAGATGCATGCTTCATGCTTGGTTTTGTATTCATTGGTGGAATGTGAGCGGATTTGGGTTTCCCTAGTAATAAAGGCATGCAGCCGACTGAGCTTGATCTTGGCCGTTCCTTTGGGTTTGACATTCTTCATGCATTTGGTTTATTGTTAGTGTATACTACTAACTGACAACTTTGGTGAATAGTTGAATCAATTGGTTGCACTTGATATTTTTAAAGTAATTAAAAACCACAATCTGCCAAGGGTAGTAATATTATTGATTATTAAACTGAAGTACATATGCTTACTTTATAATGTATATATAAATAATGCGCACAAACTGAAGAATATATGGTTGATTTATTAGTTTATCTCCGAGTTTTCCATCGGGGGCTCAAGCTGAGACTGAGAGAGATATATATGAACTCGATCAGATGCATGCACATGTCATGTGTAGGAGAAGACGTACGTACGTATATTGTTGTCCTGGCGATTATGGGCGCCCTACAAACTTCTCTCGACACTCGACTTAAACAAGCTGAAGCATGCGTGCGTGACGACCACGATTCTGCGAAAACCTTTTTTTTCCCAAACAACAAACAATTTTTTAAAAAAAAAGAGGCACTTTTTTTTTTTCTCAAATATGCAAAAGATTTGCGCATCTTTTTCATTAAAAAGAAAACATTTTACAAAGTAGCGCATCAAGTGCGAAGGGAGGTAAAAGGTTTACAATATTCGCAGCCTCCCTATTTTATTCAATTGGGATTACACACGAGTTAGACAACTGAGATTACGCGCCCGACATTGATCCACAGGTTGGCGGTTTGCTTGATGGTGGCCAGCAGCTGGCTTGTCGTCTCAGTTTCGCTATGAAGCACATCGCGTGTCGCTCCTTCTAGATGTGCCAGACCACCAGGGCGAATAGAGTGTCTGCCCCTTTCCGCCTTTCTCCGTGCCACCTCCGCCTCCATCGGAGCATCGTGAGTTGCCCTTTCGAGATTGCAAAGAGTTCCTTGATGTGTGATTGCAGAACAATGAGCTAGGGAGCAACGAATTAATCTAATCCACCGGATGGGAAGACGGAACTTGACGAGCAAACATTTGGGTTACTGAGCTTTGGGGTTGAACTCGGGGCATCGAGCATATCCGGACCGGATGTGATGATGCCTAGCTTACTTTCAGGATGATTAACTTACGCTCATTCGCTCAACAAGTAAATTATATTATAATAATCATTACGGGTTAACTTTAACAAAGCCAAGTACGTAGTAGCTTTTGCGCTGGGCCACGCATGCATCGCCAACACCGGCGGAAACCGCCGCCGCGCCACTGCACCAATCCTCTTTGTGTGTGTGAACGGAATGGTGTGGCCGGATCGGATCGGATTTGTTTCCACTTGTGACCAGCTTGGCCGGGCAATGCTACTGGTAAAATCTCACTTCCACTATGGGTCTACGGTTTTCGCTGCGCCCTCGCGCGAGACGCATATCTAGGTATGACATGACACATAGTCACATACTCCCTCCGTATTTGACAACAATGTTTAGGTCAAACATTATAAATTAAATCATTAATAACTTTTAAGTCATTGAGTTTGGAAATATAAAAATCATATATGGAGTGGTAGAGCACGGTCACGAGGTACGCTGGTCGCCTCTCTCTCTTCCCTCACTCATCCCTTTCCCTTTGCGGTCTGGCGACAACACATGGTTCCAAATCCGACCACTGTAGGGCTAGATCCGGTGATCTCCAGCGCCAGGCGGCGCAGCCTTGGAGCGCGGCTCCAGCGTCGCACGGCTGGCAGAACGGTGGATCCAGCGCGCGCATGACTCCTAAGCGGCAGATCTGGATTTAAGTTTTGGAAGGGCTCGCTGGTGGGCTTAGGAATGAGCTTGCCGATGGGCCTGTGGATTTTTTTTCTCTTTTTTGAAACCATTAACTGTGCCGGCATGCCTAACGTGCTACCCAGGATTAATCGATTAACCGTGTCGGTCACAAGTAGCCACCGTGATTAATTCTGGATTAACCGTGACCTCATTACTACTGTAGCGGGCTCCTTTGCCCACCACGGTAAATGAGAACCGCCCGCCATGCAAAATAGTTTCAATAGTAGTGTGGCATGAGCTTGGAGCGACACAAGTTTTTGCCCCGCTCCTAATTTTTCTAGCACGGCCAGTATAAGAATCGATTGTTGGCTCTCAGTTTTTCTCTCTCCAAAATAAGCATTACTCAAGCTACACGACGTGGAGGTAGAGTTGGAAGCTTGATTTAATTTGGACATCCATGGATTTTAGTAAATGAACTAGGAATTCAAATTTTGGTGGGGTATCCATTGGACATCCATGGACATCCAACTTCCACCTAGGCGTAGAGGGCCTAATCGCCCCGCAAGCATTTCGAAGATCATAGCGAGTAAAAACCATTTGTCGAACGTCATCAGAATTGCACTTCACGATCAAGGAAAAGTTGAAAGCTTGCTATGCGTACTCGATGGAGTACTGCCTCATAATGTGCATGTTGACCTCTCGATGGAGTACATCTATGGATTTCCTGGAGTACATCTATGGATTTCCAACGGGCGGTGCGGCCCAGCCGGCATGGCCTCGAGGGCGTGCCGTGCCGCCTGTGCCGGGCCTCCATGGCACGTCGTGCCCACCGTGCCATGCCTAGAGGGCGAGCCCAACGCCCTACGGGCCAAAAATCGGGTCGGGCGGCCCGCCACAGCCCGGTCAAAAACTACGGGCGGGCGGCCCACAGCCCAAAGGTCGCATCGAACAGCAGCACCGGCGCTGTGGGGATCGATATTCGGACATCTCAAAGATGGCCCAGTCCGAAACAAAAGCCCAGGCTCACCTTGGCCCAATCAAGCTCGCGGCCTTGAGAAACAGCCGTCCCGACAAAGGCGTTTCAAAGTCAGCCTCGTGGACGAGCTCTCGATCTCGGGCGGAAGCGTAGTCCATCGAGGACTCCTTTCCCCCGCTCGAACTCCACATAGATCCCAATCCCGTGATAGAGACGAGCTCGACAGGAGTCCTCCCTCCGCCTCGCTCGAGCTCCCTCATCGACGAGCTCTCCGGTCCTTCACCGCGCTCAACCTCGTCCGGAGACCTCCTTCCGCCTCGCCGAGCTCCCTCGATAACGAGCTCTCGTGGATCCCCGCGCAGGGGAATAACCTGGAGCTCGCCCACTGCTCTTCCCGAAGAAGTTAACAGGTACGGGAGTTGGCCAACCACTCCCTGACAAGCCCAACCACCCTCTGGAGAGCACTGTAGCCACGCAGGGTCACAGTGACGGGGGAGAGGTGACGGGTTCACCCCGCCATGCCCTGCCCTGCCCAACCACTCCTCTACAGTGGCGTTCGGGTACGCCCGACGTATAATCACCCCGTCAGCAGTATGGACGCGCCCATGCTGAGGGGATGTGTTCCAACTACGATTGGAGACCGGGCGACGACCGGCCACCGCCCAACCCGAGAATCCTGTGTACGATGACGACCAATTGCGACGCGGTGGACATCCCCGAGCTCGGAACGAGCTCTCCCCGGTATAACGAGCTCGTTACTCGGCTCCTTTTGCGCTATCATCCCTGTAATTTCTCTCCCTCCTCCTTTTTTAGTCCTCGACCGTGGTGGCACCCATGTACACTCCCCTTGCAACTATAAAGGGGACCCTTGCCCCGGTTGAGGCAGGGACTCTCGATTCACCGCATTCTAGCCTCACTCACCCACTCTCCACCCGATATTGGCACTTGCCTCAATCAAAGAGACTTGGGAGCCCGCTCCTCTCTCGCCCCCGCTTGTACTAGCCCCGGTACGAGCGTTTGAGCTCGGATAGTGATCCCAACTGGACTAGGGTGCGCGATTTGCCCCGAACCAGTATACATCCTGTGTCATTGTCTCGAGAGCTAGGCCTTTGGAGCACACGCCAGCGGGTAGATTATCGCGGACGGTGGTATTAGACCACGACAAGCGCCCCCGCCGTCCCCTTCTCTCGGTGACGCCGCATCGCCGCCCAGCGCCACGCCAACCTTGCTCGCCCTACCGCTCGCGCCACGCGTCGTGTGCTCGCGCCGCCGCGGCAGAAGCGCTCGCCTGGCATTCCTTGTCGCGCAAGGATGACGCGGCGGCTCGAAGGGATGTGGAGGGTCCGCCACCGCGCCGCGCTCCACGACGCGACGGGGATGGGGATGTGGGCCGCCGCGCTTCACGCGAGGGGCTAGTAGAGTGGAGGGCGACACCGGTGAGTGGAGAGAGGACGGCGGTGGGAGGAGCGAAAGTGCGCGGGGGAGGAACAGTGCGGCGACGGGACAAGATGAGCAACGGAGCCAGATTTCTAGGGAGTGTAGTGACCGAGTGAGAAGGATTTTGGGTTAGGGGATGGCCGGATTGGGAGTATGTTGCTTGTTGGGCGAATGTTCTCGTGGTATTGCTTGTTGGGCCAACTTTTCATCGGGCCGCCTCGGGCCTTCTTCTATTTCGCGCGTGCGGGCCGTGTCGGGCTGCGTGCTTTCGGGGTCAGCCCAAGCCCGCGACCGGGCGCCTCGTGCCAAAGCCAGCTTGGGCCCGTTGCCTCGGGCCGGGCCGTCGGGCCACGGGCCGCATGGAAATGGAGGAACCGTGACTTTATTCCACCCAAGATCATCTATGTGAAAAAAAAAAAAACCTAGTATCTTTCACCCTTTGAAAACAAAATTTAAGTTACTAGGTTTTTTTTTGTGACCAATAAAGGGTGAAACATACTAGGTTTTTTTTTTTTTTTTTTTTTTTGCGACCAGAAATAGAAATAGAGTACTCACTCCGTTTTTAAATTATAGTTCGTTTAACTTTTTTGACCTTAAGTTTGACCACTTGTTTTATTTGAAAAATTTGCACAAAACTAGTTAAATTTAAGTCATTCTCAAAGAGCATTTGTTAAAGTTGGGGGTTAAACTCGGCGCACGATGCGACCGCTGGGCAAAATGTCTTGAAAAAGTTGGGGTTGAAAAAGTCAAACGAACTACAATTTCAAACAGATTTAGCATTAGAAATACATTAGTCGTTTTTTGGTTGCTTTCGTTGAAAATGTAAATTAAACGCAACGAAGAGCTAGCGAGCTAGGGGAACTCGCCACGTACCCTTGGGCATGCATGCAGGAACATAGTATCGCAGTAGTATGTCCATGTACATATGCATGGTGCTCGGTGAGTCGGTGTTAAAAGAAGAAAAACTGTGGACGTCTGCGCTGCTTGATTGTGTATTTCTTGGTGGAAATGTCCGTGGATTTGGGTTTCCCTAGTAAAGGCATGCATGCATGCATGCAGCCAATTGAGATTGATCTTGGCCGTTCCTTTGGGTTGTTTGACATTCTTCATGCATTTGATTTATTATTATTGTATATTAATTGGCAACTTTATGGTGAATAATTTGATCAATTGGAAGTACTAGATGCTTAAACAAACACGACAATCTGTCAAGTATTTGAGAACTAGACAAAATGTCTTGTTGGAGAAGACATAATAAGCAGTATACACTCCTGATGATTAATTATGGTTGCCAGTGCTACAACTTCTCTCGACATAAACAAGCTCAAGAGCGTGCGTTTTGCCAAACAATGTACGAACACGATTCTGCGAAAGCTTGTTTCTTTCGAAACAACAAAGAAAACAAAAAGCAAATCGGAATGTTCTAAATTAAACAACGCCGGCCACTGCTGGCCCTCACTCCATGCATGCATTCGGATCGGAGAGCATTGATCCTGAGTTGCCTTGCGGTTCAAAGGGTTCCCTGATTGCTTGAAGAATAATGAGATAGGTAGCAAGCAAATTATTCACTAAATATATTACGTTATGCACACGTGAGGGACAGATGTATATATTACGTTTAAGCAATCATGGGAAAAGATTTTGTCACGACCCAGAAAATAGGGCCCAGGAGGACAGGCCCGACCGCCCATTGGGCGCCGGCGCCGCCCACGAGGGCTCGCAAGCGCTCCCCGCCGCCATCCCCTCCCTCGCGGATTCTTCGGCAATTAATTCGGGGATAAAGGAGGAAAATATCTAGGATTATCTTTAGGTGTTTTGGTGTGCAAGGGGCTATCTCATCTATAAGGGAGACCCTTATTAGGAAATAAATAAATAGGATATGCTTGTAAAAGGTATTCCAATATATAAGGAAACCTTTAGAGAGATTGCTTGAGATACAAGTCCCAATAGCCGGGCTATATAAGTAAGGGTCCGTAATCTTTCAGGGTAACAAGCAAATAAAGAAAATTTATCCCAATCTCTCCGCTCTCCTCTCCCTCCTGGCGCTGCCCCTGCCCCTACCGCCGCTGCCACGCGCCCCCCCGGGCCGCCAAGCACGCGCGCGCCGCCGCCGCCGAGCATCGCCGCCCCCCCGCTCCTTCCTCTCCTCCTAATCCTCCAATCCACGTGTCAATTTCGCCTAATCTAGCCGAATCCGACAGCTGGTATCCGGAGACCACTACGATCCACCCACCACCATGGACGCCGAATCCAAGACGCCGCTGAAAAACTTGGGAGATGAGGTCGCCAAGATCAACACCGGGATGGACAAGATCGACGATAGGCTCTCTATCCTCTCAGCGACGATCCGGCAATGCTCAAATACCGTCAACAACTTCATGACGCCGAGATCGAAGCCGAGGGCGATGTTCGGAGACAACAGCCCGCGAATTCATCAAGAAGCGGACTGATGGCAAGCGTAAACAGGACAATCAAGTCACCGCAGCTGATCTGGCGAACCTGATGAAAGGCTACTTGAGGCCGAAGGCCGCACCATCAGGGGCGCATGTGCCGCCCCCCCCTACACCTCCGGGCGACACCTTCTCGGCCCGCTCCCCCTCGTCGCACAAGCTGTCCTTCCCAACCTGCGACGGCAAGGAGGATCCCCTCCCATGGATCAACCGCTAACAATTCTTCGGGAGGACAAGGTACGCCAAAGAATGAGCAGGTCCGCACGCCTTCTATCATCTCACGTGGAGCACAAAGAATGGTACATGAGGCTGTCCCGGAAGAAACCGGTGGCAGATTGGGCAAGCTTCGCCCAATACGTCAACGAACGCTTTGGCCCAGCTGAACGGCGGAATCCACTGGGTGAGCGGGCATCACTAAGAAAGACAGCACCGCCGATGAGTACACGGAGCAGTTCCTCGGCACACGCGGGCACGGCAGCCACCTCGACGACAAGCGCAAGTGAACATCTACACAAAGAAGGCTTGGGCGAACCGCTCAAGACGGATGTCGAGATGCAGGATCCCAAGGACATGGAGGCCGCCATGTCTCGCCAGTGGCATACGAGCCGGACGCCGCCATCCTCTACAACACAGGCAAGCCCGCACAGCGGCGGCTAGGGCGCCAAGCACCCGTGGCCCCGCTGACCGCCCCTAGGCGCCCCCTCTTCAGCACCACCGACACGGCCGTTCAAGCGGCCGACACCGAGAGGAGATGACGGAGCGACGCAAGGTTGGACTCGCTTCACCGCGGACGAGCAGTTCTCCGGGGTCACAAGTGGAAGCACCTCTTCGACATCCGTAACACCCGTGTTTTGCATCATTTTAAAATTCACTAAAAATTTGAACTTTTTCGAATTACAACTAAAACTTGATTTAATTTCCGCTAAACCTAAACCCCCGAAAAAACACGCATTTCGAACTCTCATCATATAGAAAATAGGAAACCTTGTTTGTTGCTTGTGAACTTTATGGTGACCGCGGATGCAAGGTAAGTCCTAGATTTAAATTATGGAAATATATTGCATGAGTAATGATTTACAAAATTATCTCTGGGAATCAAATACCGAAACTCGTGTGTACTGACATATATGAATATTTTTACGAGCACAACAAATAATTATTCTCGACAATAAAAGTCATGGGAATACAAAAGTGCTTGTATAAATATTTATAAAATATATAGCGCACATGAAATAACGAGAGGTCGGGAAAATGTGTGTGCCCATAAATATATACACATACTTATGCAAGTACAATTAAGTAAATATTTCCATGAGCAAGAGCCATGAGGATATATGAGAGTACTTGTATAAATGTTTACAATGTATATTTACACACACACAAAATAATAGAAAGGAGAAATAAGAAAAGAGTAGAGGAGAAAGAATAAGAAAAGGGAAAGAAATCGGGAAAGAGCTCTCGGGCTCAATCTCGGCCCAACGCTCTCCCTTCCCTCCTCTTCCCTTCCTCTTAGCGCGAACGGGCCGGCCCACTTAACCACATTTCGAGCCCAAGGCGAGGACAGGCCCAAGTCGAGTCTGCTGACGCCATCGTCGTCTACCTCCCCTCTACGCGGTACGACGACCACCGCACAGCTCGCGGTCACGCCCTGCCGCGCGCTTCACCGAAATCGAGGTGGGAGACGACCGACGCACAGTGCCCGCCATCCCTACCCTGACCTGGCGTAGTATCCACCGCCGCGCGGTCCACGCGAACAGGCCCGACGCTCACGAGGGGACGCGGACGATGTCGAACAAGCGACGATCCCGCCAAAGACTCCCCGACGAAGACGACGCTGACGAACCCGCTTGCTGAGGTGCCAGCGAAGCGCGAGCGCCAGCGTGAAGCACACCCAAGACCCGCTGGCGACCCGCCGCACTGGGGTGCTCGGTCAATGCTAAGACAAGAAGGCGTTGCTGGACGCCGTGCCGCCATGACCGACGACACGACCACACGGCACAACAGTTCACGGGAGAAGGAGACACGCGCCGGGCACCAGCCTGGGTACAGCCGAGCTCCAGCTGGAGGCGACACCCACGCGTGGGATGGTCGGAAAAAGATCTGAGCTCCGAAAAATATCCCGGCCGGAGGTCCGACGCCGCCGGCCTATAAATAGGCCTCGCCCGCCCTCAGCAAGCTCGCCCGCCGACGAGCTCCGCCTGCGTCTGGAACACGTGGTGCTCACCGTGGCTTCCCCTCTCCCTCCTCTCTAGCTTGGAATCTGAGTTCCCCAAATCGGAAATCCGCGCCGCCGGAGAAGGAGTCCGAGCCCGCCGCTTACGAGGTCGCCGTCGTTCGATTAGTCGCGTGGTACGCATCCCCTACTCCTCCTCCTTCATTTTCCCTACTTATCCCGCCCACTACAGCCCTGTGGCGCCCAATCGCCAGACGCCGCCATGTTCGCCGCCCAAAGATGCCGCCACCGTAGGAGAGCCCTACTTCCGCCGCCCCCGGCACGCCATCAAAACGGAAGCCATGGCGGCCAAGGAGCCTCGCGACGAGCAGCCGGCATCGCCGGCCGAAATCCCGGGCGAGTTCCGTGGAAGCGCCGCCGTCCGTGGGCAGACAACGGTGGACGCCGACGTCGCCGTTCCGTCAAGATCGACGCCAAGACGGAGCCAATGGAGGGCCGACACGCCGCCCCTTCCGTCTCACCCCCGCCCGACGCCGTCACATGCCACCGAGGCTTTTTGTAATACGCGTGGCACCCATGTGGCAGCCACCGCGGGCGCCCACATGGACCCACGTACACACGCCGTATAGATACCTTTCTGTGTACACTTATGTAATTGCTACAGACCACCCGATATTTGTACACATAAGTTTATAAGTTGACCTTCCCGTGTCTTAAAAAATTCCTTAAAAATTTGTAAATTCATTATTTAATTTATAGAATTTTATCATGTAATTAGTTCCAATATTATTACATGATAAAATTATATTATAATATTACCCTAGTAATTTAATTGGGGATTAATATTGTAATATTCATATCTCATGCAATTTAACTCCGTTTCGCGTGAAACGACTTCCATAATTTATCTAAAATCTAGCTCTATGCATCTAACCCATTACCACCATAATGTTCTATGTTTGTTTTGCATGTTATAATTCAAGCTAGGTTATCACCGATCGCGAAGTTTTTCGACGGCTTGGGTTAGGAGTTTCATCCGGATCAAGCAAGAGACGCCAACGCAAGTGCCGATTCGTAAGAACCTCCTGTGCAAGTCCTTACCCCCTAATCATGACCTTAATATGATAATGAATGATGATATAATATGACTAAGTGAGATCGATGTAACCCGATTAATAATGTGAACCCTCCAACAAAAAGGTGAGTGGTGATAGTCTACATGGAGGTGGACTAATCACAATCGGGGATGAATCCCGCGGAGAGATGCTCGCTTCCCTAAGGACCGGTTCATAGACCTTCTACCTAGTGCGATATTTCGTACAACCACACGCCGTAAATGGGACGGCTTGATTCACACCCCGTTAGGTTGAGGTATAATTGGGAGCCAAGGTGGCCGGAGTAGGCAAACGAACTATTGGGAGCAGACGTGGGGAGAGTGGCCCCATGGTCCGGTTGGCGTGGATGCCGAGTGATCTTCCACGTAAGTGTTTGGGCTAGCTATGGGCGCAAAGGCTAGGTGCACATATTTATGATTGATGATTGGTTAGTGTTGACAAAGATAGGTTGGGTAATAAGGTATTACCAGTAAAGCCGTGGGTGATTTGGTATCACCATATTGTCTAGGATGATGCGTCATCCTTCCAACCCCTGAGAAGTCGTGGTGAAGATTATACCAATGTACCTAGAGTAGCACTCAAGCCGGCACGGATCTCGTTGGGTCCGCGGAAGCCATGACGGTGGCAGAGGCAACACCTATCGTGTGGGGAAATTTGTACAACCTCTGCAGAGTTACTTAAACCTATTCGGATAGCCACGCCCTTGGAATGGGCGAATGCTAGGCAAGAACATCTATGATTAGACATAACTAACCTTTTTGTGATATGTGAAGGTGATGGTAAGATGAGATAAAACCGGGAACTAGTGAGAGCAGTTTTAGAGACTCGCTAGGGCCCAACCCTTAATTTACCAAACCACCCCGGTTTGGACTTGCCGAGTACCTTTGTACTCACCCCTCTGTTTTTTTACGACATCTACGTAAGAAGGTAAAGTCGCCAAGGTAAAGGATACGGCGCACGTAGGAGCCGTAAGATGATCGAGTAGGAGTATGGCCGAACCCAATTCCTATCCACTATCAAGATGCACGTGGAATAAGGAGAAGTGCCCCGGCGATATACCAACGCTTCGCAGTTGGCTACTCGATATTCATAACCCGGCCGAGGTGTCACTTCGTCACCACCGTAAGAACTTCCATCCTATACATTTCTTGCTCGGTATTATTCATATAACCGATTTCTCACTATCAGATCGCTAAACGTATTGGTAGCGTGATCCTGGCGCCAATACGCGTGATTAAAAGTCCCATTAAAAGTGGGGCGTGACAACATCACGATCTTTCGGCGACTACACCGATGCCACACTAGCGGATGTCAAGGAAGAGCCCGCTGATCCGAAGGTCCTCGCCGAGACCCCCGACTCCCGGACGTGGTGCTCATTCCCTCTACCTCGCCGGTATGATCTCAGGCACGGGCGCCAACATCATCATCGACTTGGGAGCAACGCACAACCACATCGACCCCTCGCAGACCACGGCAGCCTCTCCGGACTTAGCGGGCGCGTGTCCCGATCACCACCGGCACCGGAGCCACCTCTACATGCCGGGCTGCCACCTTCGACGCACCTCTACGCCCGACGCCAGCACCTTCGACATCGACGCCACGCCATGCCGCGGGCGACGACGCCGACGTCATCCTTTGGCATGCCTTGGTTGGCAGGCCGGGGACGCGTGGACGTGGGATTTCGTGGACCCACGAGCTTCAGAGATTACTAAAGAATGGTCGCCCGAAAGCACGTTCACAGCAGCCTCCACCTCCTCGGGCCAGCAGGCGCCGGGTCTTGGCCTCGCCGGGTCGGGAATCTTCGCCCGGCATCCGGACGCCCATGACTCGGCTTGGGAAATGTTCGAGGCATGCGACGCTTGGATCTCTACGACACGCCCACCGAGTCTTCGTCCAGCTACGTCGGGCTACAACCGGAGGATCAGCACCTACGCCGCATCGCCGACGCCACCACACACGCGACGCCGCTCCAAAGATGGATGCTTTGAGGATGGCCTCCGCTCTTCGACGGCCGATTCTACTCTCCTTCCTCTCCACCGCCTGCACCTGCTGGAGGCCTTGCACCTGGGGAGGAGTTCGAAGGACTAACTTCCGCCGCCTTGGGCGCCTACACGACGGAGCCCACTTCAGCTGCACCAACCGCCATCCTCGTTAGGGCGGTATGTGGCCACGGGCGCCGCAATGTCGGCCCGCCCAGGGTCGCCTTCCTCGACGGCATGGATCGCCTCTTCCTCACACGACAACGTCCACATCAGCTATGATGCGTAGAGGGGTGTCCACCGCTTTTCGCCTCTCTATTCGACGCCGGTTCCTTCATGTACGGCACGATGTTGAACTTGGTCGCCACTCCTCCTACTCGCCGAGAATTCACTATCCGCGCCTCCTCGCCGCCGCTCTTCGTCAACGCTCCACCCAATGAGCGTTTCTTGTTCCCCGAGAGCCCTCCCCGCGACATGGTGCATCAAAGACATGGATGTGGGCATTCCAAGGGAGCTCCTACTAGCGGCACGCCGTCGACAGCCTTCACAACAAGGACGCAGTTCACCGCTACAGCCTACCATGGCTACATCGGTAACCTTCACTATCTCCCCGGAGTTTGATCCCAAGCGAACCGGGGAGAACATGATCCTCGGGAACCCAGTCCGGGGACGACTCATGCTACAGTTGAGCTCATCGTTCCTGTGGGCGCAGATCTCCACCCGTGTGTCACCGAATGGACTTTCATCCAAGGCAGGACGCCGCGGTCGGAGAAGGAGGGGGGGGGGGGAGATGTCACGACCCAGGAAATAGGGCCCAGGAGGACAGGCCCGACCGGCCCAAAGGCGGCGGCGCCGCCCCCGGGCTTGCGCGCGCGCCCCGCCGCCCCTCCCTTCCGCGGATTCTTTCGGCAATTAATTCGGGGATAAAGGAGGAAAATATCTAGAATTATCTTTAGGTATTTTGGTGTGCAAGGGGCTATCTCATCTATAAGGGAGACCCTTATTAGGAAATAAATAAATAGGATATGCTTGTAAAAGGTATTCCAATATATAAGGAAACCTTTAGAGAGATTGCTTGAGATACAAGTCCCAATAGCCGGGCTATATAAGTAAGGGTCTCAGTAATCTTTTCGGGGTAACAAGCAAATAAAGAACATTTATCCCAATCTCTCCGCTCCTCCCCAAGGCTGCCCCTGCCCCCCCCCACCGCCGCCGCCACGCCGCCCCTCGGCACATGGCCGCACGCCGCGCCCGCCGCCGAAAGCACCGCCGCCCCCCCGCTCCTTCCTCTCCTCCTAATCCTCCAATCCACGTGTCAATTTCGCCTAATCTAGCCGAATCGACAGATTTGATACACTAAATATATTAACAAATTATTTAGAATCAATAATAACCATGACATGGGAAAAATAATGTTCAGATAATTTATAAACGTAAACTAAAATATTTTTTTCATATATTTATTAATAGCATAACCATTTCCATAAATAAAATTCAAACTTCTTGATAAGTGGGGAGAATAGTGCAGACTATAAGTGTATATACCTTCCTATTCTTTTTTAGATAAGAAATCTTTTTTTTTTTTTTTTTTTTGAGATTTCCAAAGTGCAAAATAGTCATTATAAGGATTAAACAATAATGTCCTCTTGAGGTTAGCACACCTTTCCATCTTAGATCTCCTGTCAAGCTCTAAATTGAAATTAAACAAAGTGACTATTTAGGTTATCATTGTATTTAAGAGTATAGTCTACGACTTAAAAACAGTACTCCCTCCATCCATCCAGTAAAAAATGCAATGGTAGGACTGTGCACGGTTATCAAGGATCCATGTAAAATTACGATAATACCCTAGAAAGTTCACCTCTCCCATTCCATCTCTTGTCCGCATCCCAGGTCGGGCGTCCGCCAGGCCTCATCTCACTGAGCTCGTTTGCTTGGAGCCCCTACGTGAGTCTTCTGGAAATGGTAACGAGTGGAGGGGAAGGCTCCACGTGTACAGCAAATGGATGGAAACGTATCGGATGTGCTGCCAGCGGTTAAACGTGTGCATTTTTTTTCTGGAAAAATTTAAACCCTACAATAGCGTTTTTACTGACGGAGGGAGTATGTAACAATTAATAAGGATAATTATTTGAAATCAAAACTAACATCCATGATATCATAATATATAGATTAAAACATATCAATCAATAATTGACAAGTTTACCACAATTAAATAGACACCATAAAGTATCTGGTGTGCCTATTGTGCTAGAAAGGGAACGGAGAAAAAGTATAATTTAATACAAAAATAATTTATGATCCAAAGACATTAAATAATAATTAATTTCTATATCTCTAATATCTTATAAGGTTCTTGCTCTCGCACGGGCTGATGGACTAGTTTGATCAATTGGTAGTACTAGATGCTTTAAACAAACACGGACAATCTGTCAAGTATTTCAGAACTAGACAAAATGTCTTGTTGCAGAAAAGACATAATAAGCAGTATATACTTTGGCAGTGCTACAACTTCTCTCGACATAAACAAGCTGAAGAAGCTTGCGTTTTGCCAAACAATCTACGAACACGATTCTGCGAAAGCTTGTTTCTTTTTCCAAACAACAAAGAAAATAAAAAGCAAATCGGAATGTTCTAAATTAAACAACACCGGGCACTGGTGGCCCTCACTCCATGCATGCATGCATGCATTCGCATCGGAGAGCATTGATCCTGAGTTGCCTTGCGGTTCAAAGGGTTCCTTGATTGCTTGAAGAATAATGATATAGCTAGCAAGCAAAGAATTAATCTACGGGACGATGGAACTTGACGTGCAACACACTTTGGGGGTTGTTGTTGAACTCCGCGGGGCATCGAGCAGCCGAATCATGCTGATTAGCTTACTTCCTCGATGATTAATTTACGCTCATTCGCTCTACTAGTTAATCGTAATCATTTTCTGGTTAACTTTAACAAAGCTGCTACTAGTAGCTTTTGCCTCAGCCGCGCCACCAATGGAAGAACTTCTTCGGAACCACGACGCACGGCAGGGGAGGGATGATTGACTGACCGCCGCTGCCAGCTTGGCGTGTTTCTGGTGCATCGCTGAGCTCACAGCTATAGCTACAGTTCTCTGCTGCTATTAATTCCTGCTACTCTCGGCGCCGGAGGGGAGGGTCGCCGCGTCGTTGTTGACTCATCACCGATGCATGCAAGCCACTGTGCAGCTCGACCGTTTCGCCTTTGGGGTCGGCCGTATTGAATGCAGGATCGATGCATGCGGCGACTCGGAAACGCAGGCCACACGCCCACACCAGATGCATCTGCATATGAGACGCCGCGTGCTCTGGCCTGCCCGTGCGGTGCCAGTGCCAGACTGCCAGCATATGCAGCCAGTTCATCGATCCACCGCGGACGCCGGCCGGCCGGACGGAGCGACGACCCTCTCGCCGCGGCCGGTCGCCGCTCTACATAGACACAAGTCCATCTCTCGTCCGTCCGATCAAGAGAACATAGCTGAGCTGGACTGGACACTCGGCCCGGCCGGCGCGCGGCTAGGTTCAATGAACGCGCTTTGGCCACGCACGCTCTGGTTATTAAGTTAGTTTTCTTTGTTTCTTTCTTTGTTTCTTAACTTTTAGCTGGTTAGTAGCTCTTCGTTTTCAGGTTTTCTTCTTCTTGGTTTGGACTCTCTGTAAACTTTTGTAATCTTCTCGGTTACTTTTAATAAAATTTTCAGTAGGGGTCGCCCGACCCCGCCTGTGTTTTCAAAAAAAATTTCTCCATCCCTATATACGCGTCCACCACTATCATCATTATGACCCCGTTGGTAGCATAGTCGAATATCGGCATCTCACCGCAAAAACAAAATCTCTAGTAGCATGCCATGGCATCCGTCCAAAGTCCTAAACCCATAGACCATTCGCACGTTTTCAGTTTTTCACATCACGCTGGTGCGTGGAGGCGCTCCCCAGCTTTCTACCCCTGTGGTAGTGGTGGCCGGTGTCCGATCGACCACCAGTCTTCCAGATTAAAACCAGCTAGCGCCTAGCGGTTTCACCATCTTCGTCCAAACCCAAACCGGTGGCGGCTAACCCTCCTGCTAATCTTCACCCATGAGGCCATGATGACCCACCGGCAGTGCCATCACCACCACCTGACGAGATCTCGCCGGCCCCTTGCCACTATATATACCACCACCCCTCTCTCTCCAGTCGCCATTATTCCAACCAAGATCATCTCAGAAGCAAACCTGCTCCACTGTTTAAACACTTGAACATAACAAGAAGAGAGAGAGAGAGAGAGAGAGAGAAGATGAGGCCGGGTATTTCGGTCAAGCTAATGGGCGGCGGTGGCGCCGGCGGACCACCACCGCCGAGCCTATGGAAGACGCCGACCCCGTACATCTTCCTGGCGCTCGCCTTCGTGATGGGCGCCATCGCGGTGTCGCTGCTCGTGCTCATCTGCACGCGCAGGAAGGCGTCGTCATCGTCGTCCGACGAGCAGAAGGCGGCGGCGCGAGCGCTCGTGCCGCTGGACCGGGAGCCCAAGGTCGTCGTCTTTATGCCCGGCGACGACCACGCGCCGTCCTTCCTCGCCAGCGTCAAGCCGCTTGGCGGTGACGGCACCGAGCCGCGGGGGCAATTTTGTTGATACTTTCTTTGTTTGTTTGAGATGAAATCATTGAGAAAAAAAAGTTTGTTTTGGTTTGTCTCGGCAAAATTAAAGCTTCCATCTTCAATGGATTGGTTGCGTACGTGCTCAGTTGGAAGGATCCAGTCGATTATGCTTGTACGATCTTTTTGTTCATGGATCGACCATGCATTGATTCATTCATCTGATAAATCTAGCAGTTTATTAGCGCAATGAAATGGACATGTTACTAACATGGCGTCATGAACCGAGGCCGTCCGCTCGCCGCATCCCCATATCTGCAAAGTCGATTTCATAATTTTCATTGTGCTAATAAGCTGCTAGATTTATCTGATGACCAGTACTGAATCGCCCGGCTGTCAGTAATACTCAGTAGTCTGACTCGAGTAACAGCAAACTCCTACTGCCGATCGAGGCTCCTCGATCGTCGCTGTGACGGCGGCGTGTGTGTGTTGTATGATCACGTACGGTTAGTGGACGAACAAAGCATTGCATTGGTCGATGATGCACAAAAGGTCGTAAGTTCAGTTCAGAATAAGCCAAATAAATAAATCGATTGGATCCCAACTGAACTAGTACGTACTACTGAACACGCAGCCAAACCAAAAAGGCCTGACGCGTTTATGGAAGCTGGTGGGAGCTTCGAGCTTCTGCCGATCGAAACAAACCAAACCAAAACAGTAGGAGTCCCGCTTTTCCCTGATTTCAAAGCCGTCGCCTTTCAAAGTCTCATCAAGTCTCAAGCAAATGGGAGGGGGGTAGAAAATCTATTCACAAAATTGGCACTCGGTTCGCCACGCCACGCCCACGGCCGACGCGGGGTACGTACATAAGCTAGCTAGCTCGATGCTCGATCTCGTCGTCTCCCCTACTGTCTGTCTACACAGCCGCCGCGCCGTCGTGACCGCCGAGCGGCTTGGCGCTGGCGAGGAAGGACGGCGCCGCGTGGTCGCCGGGCATGAAGACGACGACCTTGGGCTCCCGGTCCAGCGGCGCCAGCGCGAGCTGCTGCCGCCGCCGCCTCCTGCTGCCGCGACGTCGATGATGACGACAACCCCTTGTTGCGCGTGCAGATGAGCACGAGCAATGCCACCACGATAACGCCCATCATGAAGGCGAGGCTCAGGAACAAGTACGGTGTCGGCGTCTTCCATATGCTCGGCATCTCCGTCCTCATCTCTCTCTCTCTAGAACTAGCGCAGCACAAGGAAGAAACCTCTAGGCTCTAGCTATTGGTGGCTTGCATTGCTTCTGAGATCTTGGGTGGAATGGAATAATGGCGACTGACGGAGAGAGGAGGTGGTATATGTAGGAGTAGTGGCGATCGAGGGCCGGGGGATGGCAGTGGAGAAAATAAACAAACCGTTTGCTTTGCCGAGTTGCCGGTTCTGCCAGGTGAGATCGTCAGGTCAGACGTACGGTGTGCCGTGGTGATGGCGCGCTGGGACCTGGGAGTGGTGGATCGTGGGTGTTTTTTCCCCTGTGGCGGTCGTAGCCAGTGCCACAAGGCCGACAACTGCCGGATGCAGGTTGTTTGGCACATAGGAGGGTTAGCCGCTGGGTTTGGAGTTTGGACGGGTAGTGAAACAGCTCTCGAGACTGGGTGCTGTCTGTGTGCGCCTCCAACTCCAAGCACCATTGTGATTTTTTTAAAACAAAAAACAAAAATGAAGATATTCTAGGGATTGGATGGTATAGTATTATTCCAGCATATTCCCTTCTGTTCGAAAAAAATTCCCTTCGTTTCAAGATGAATACATTTATACTAATGTATGCATCTTGTATTAATGCATGCATACTATGAGTATTTCAAAATATATATTTGTTTTGCTTCTCTAGATATACAAATCCATAAATGCACTTATTTTGTAACAGAGGATGTACATATCGGAGAGTGTAGTACGAGTACTCCACTATGATAATATACACTATAATGTGTTAGTAGTATGGTACTTGGGTGCCTGTTTGACTAATAAGATTAATTATACTATAGAGAGATACTACTATCTCCATAGTCTATCCTAAGAATATTGCAATTTTGACCACGCATGGACCTAGTTGACTAGTTGTATATTCTTTTTCGGGCATGACACATGTGGAATTGTGTACATCAAGAATTTTGTAATACTAAGATCCTTAGTTGACATGCCTGTTTTAGTTCCAGGCGAAAAATTTTGGGTTCGGCTCAGAAGACTTTTCGTTTGTATTTGGTAATTAATGTCTCACCATAGACTAACGGGCTTGAAAGATTAGTCTCACACTTTACAGCTAAACTGTGTAATTAGTTTTTTTTTATTTACCTATATTTAATGCTTCATTCATGCGTAAGAGATTCGATGTGATAGGTACTGAAGCTTTTTTTGTTTTATTTTTGGGTTTGCATGGGAGCTAAACAGGTTCATAATGATGATCTTTTACATATTTGACTATATATCAATAAAGGTTAAAAGAAAACCCCACCTGTGCTGGATCTGTGCATCGATAGCAGTATCAGTCTAGTTGTGTACAGATGATCTATGGGTTTTTAGACTTTATTAGACACTTTGGACGGATGCTATATACACTGCAGGTTTATTTTGCGGTGAGATGCGGATATTCGACTATGCATAAGGATGGAAAATCAGCTGTGTGGGCGTGCATGGTAAAAGCTGATTCATTGAACCTAGCCGGCATGGCGTGTCTAGCTCCACAGTACACTCCAGCCCAGCTTAGCTAGTATACGTTGTACTACCGTGTACTAGTACACACCTCTCTGGAGCCAGTTCTAGTACTGGGACTCTTGATCGGCCAGACGAGATCGCGGCGTGGGTCGATCTGATATGTACACAGCCGCTGGCGAGGTAGCTGATCGCTCCGTCGGCGGCGGCGTTAGAGTGTGGCGACACACATAGGTACTATGCAGCTGGCGTGGCGTGCTACAACAGCCCGATCGATAGAGCAATAAACAAAGCAGAAGTGAAGGTTCGCTGTCTTTTTTTTTTTTTTTTTTTTTTTTTGAGACCGGGGATATAGCCCGTTTTTCATTAAGCAGAAGGGAATGGTCAATAGACCTACACATAAAAGATACAAACGGATACGCGGGTAATCCGTGGATTACCAACGAGGCCCGAAACACAAACGAAAGCAAGAACACGAGGGGCGGGAGACCCTCCACCTAACAACCCCGCAAGTCAAGCCTAGTATTAAAGAAAACTCAACACCAAGATAGCCAGTGGCGATCGTTGCCATAGATGAACATGATTCCGAGTGTTCTTCCGAGTCACTGAGTACTAGGACCACGGGCGAGAAGCACCGCCATGAAGGCACACCTCCGAGTCACTTAGGTAGGACCACGGGCGAGGAGCACCGACATGAAGACACCCTCCGAGTCACAGAGTTCTAGGACCGCGGACAAGGAGCACCAAAAGGCTATGGCAACGACAACACCAACTAGGACTAACCGAGTAAAGAGCAGCAACAAGCGCAGCTAGGCCAAGCACGACGAGCAGCGTGACGGACGACAAAGGGCTGCCCCTAAACCACCCAAGCGCCGCAGAACGGAGGAGATGCTCGACGCCGCCTTCAGGAAGGGCACGACGCCAAAGGCGCCGTCAACGCCATCCCACATGGGATGGGTTTTCACACGCATCTCTCCGAAGGTGAAGAGACGACCGTCGCATCCCACCCCACCACCACGGCGGTGCAGGTGCAACATCGGGCGTTCCCGGCCAACATCGCCACCATGGTGACGCTGGGGAACGCCCAACCTAGCCGCCGCCGGGCCGCGCCCCAAAGGCACAACCAAGGCGAGGAGGCACGCCCGATCGAACCGACGCTTCCACGGAAGGATGTGGGCGCCCAAGGCGCCACCGCCGCTCGCCGGCAGAGCCGAGCAGGGCTTTCACCCCGACCGTGTGTGCCAACCGCCGCATCACCGAGGCATTCTGGGCTCGGAGACCCATGGCAAGATACCGGGGGTCGGGGCGGGGGGGGGGAGGGGGGCGAAGAAGACGGATCCGGGGCCATAGAGGCCGGATTCGCAGGTCCCCCATCCAGCCGGACGCCGGAACGGCCGGCCGCCACCATGGCCGTCATCGGCCGGCAGCACCAAGGTCGCAGGGAGGAGGGGGTTGGGGTGGCAGAGGGCGGATCCGGGGCCCGTGAGGCCGATCGCCGGGCCCCCACTCCGCCGGGACGCCGGAGCCGCCGGACAACGCCATGGCCGCCGGCCGGGGGTGGGGTGGAGGGGGGAAGGGGAGGGGGCAGGGGTGGTGGAAGAGACCGGGGAGGGGCGGCGCGACTTTTTGAGTGCGGCGCCGCTGGCCTGCCGCCCCGCGATCAAGGGCGGCGACGGGCGGCCGGAGGGGGCCGGGAGCGGGGGTGCTAGCGTGGCGGCGGCGAGGCCGCCCGAAGTCGCCCTCGAGAGGACGACGCCGAGAGCGGTGGAGGGGGCTTCGTCTTAGTGTCCTATATGGAATCGTGAAGGTTCGCTGTCATCGGGCACTCAGCCGGCCGGGTCGTCGTCGTTCGAATTAAGAAATTCTTCCATTGGTGTTGCGGCGGCGGTTTTCGCGGGTGGTAGTGGTACACGCATATGGCCCAGCTGAGGTAAAAGCTAGTAGTAGCTAGTAGCTTTGTTAAAGTTAACCAGAAAAATGATTACAATTAACAGCATGATTCGGATGCTATGCCCCACGAGTTCAATAACAACCCCCAAAGTGACCAATGTTGCTCGTCAAGTTCCATCTTCCCGTAGTTATTTCTTTGCTCGCTAGCTAGCTCATTTTTCTTCAAGCAATCAGGGAACCCTTTGAACCGCCGATGCGAATGCATGCATGCAGTGACCATCAATTACTAAGAAATCTTTATCTTAGGCTCATCCGTTCGTTGTCTCGCGCCGTGAGAGTTAGGGCAGCAGCCGCCGCCGCGGCCCTCGCCTCTACCACCGTTGGTCCCCCTCCCTTCCCTTCCGGCATCCTCGCCGGAGGTTAAAGGGAGTGGGGATCCATTGTTTTTCCATAAGTTTTTCCTATTAGATTGGGTTCTTAGGGTTAGTGTCTCTTCATGTCTGATGGAGTTTAGGGTTCCGGCCGTGGCGCCGCCACGTGCACGGCAAATAAAGTTTTTGGGTACCGGTGGATGCTGCGCGTGCTTCTATGCCGGCGAATAATTGGTGTCGGGTATGTGAGCTCTTCAGTAATCCTCATGGGTTTGTGGTTCTTCCTCGCCGCTGGGTTTCTGGCGGCGGTGGATGTTTTTTCCGGTCGTTGGTCCTCGGGCCTGCGACGGCGGATTTTCTTTTCCTCTTTTCTTTTGCCAAGGAGCTGGCCGATTTTCTTTCAACGGAATCGATTCGCTTGGTGATCTGGGCGATGGATGATGCGGCTTTTCCAATGCTTGGTGTTTCTTGGCGGAAGCAAAGGTGGACATGGATCGTCGTGGTGGTGTTGATGGCGAGCTGGAGATCGGAGACGAGGAAAATGAGATTGGATCTTGAGGACTCAATTGTAATTTTCTTTTTTTCTTCGTTGTTTAGTTTGTAATAGGGGATGTACTGTGCTGATGCTTAATATATCTTCCTTTTCGCAAAAAAAAAAAAAAAAAAAAAAAAGAATGCATGCATGCAGTGAGTGGGCCAGCAGTGGCCGGCGTTGTTTCATTTACATCATTCCGATTTGATTTTTTGTTTTCTTTGTTGTTTGAAAGAAAAAAGCTTTCGCAGATTCGTGTTCGTAAATTGTTTGGCAAAACGCACGAGATATGTTCCTGCATGCATGCCCAGGCCGGGTGGCCAGTTCCCCTCGCTCTTTGTTGCGTTTGCATTTTTCCGCGAAAGCAACAAAAACGACTCATATGGAGTATATCTAATTCTAATCTTTGACCCATTCAAAAAGAATTATAATCTTTTTGACAAATGGAGGAACCATCTATTCAATCGAGTCAAGGTCGTTGCGATGCGGTGAATCGACCGGGCACTAATACACATGTAGACACGCCACACCAGTGGAGCCATCACGCCACACACTCTTGTCGGCCGTGTTTTCTGCAGCTGCCGTCTGCGTTGGCTACACAGTCTACACAGACAAGGCCCGATCGAATGATCGATGACAGACGAGGTCAACACATACATTAGCAGGGGGTTGCACAGTGCATTGAGTACGGCGAGCTCTAGCTTTCAGCTTTCGGTTGATCGTGAGGTGCAATTTTATTCATTTTGGCGTGATAAATGCTTTTTACGCTCTTCATGTCTCACGCAATCCTGCGGCGATTAGTGCGTCGGTTGGTGACATGATGTCTGACTGTTTTGTCATGTCACGGTGGGCACCAATCATTTGTAGCTCTCTCCGGGTTGAAATGAAACAGAGAGGCAACATCGTGCCGTGCAGGCTGCACCCTGGATGATTGATTTGTTCATTGTGTACTCCAATACATTGATCTATTGCTTATGTTTATGGTTATATAAGTAAGGATGCAAGGCATGTGGTCCAGTTGTAGGGCGGTCCAGTGGGACTACCCACGCCGCCGGACGGAGACGGCAAAGCGCTGCTATTCGACCACAGCGCCCGGTGACCCGACGACGGGTCTTTTCATTTCCGCACGATGGCGGATCGACGGTAGGGTTATGATCCAGGTAGGCACTTCCCCCGCCGTCCTTTTCGATTAAGTTCTTTAGGGTTAGGATTTCGGTTGACATTTCTTTTTGAATTGAAATTCGCTCTATTCTACTCCCAATCCAATTTGAATCGGTCGTTCATCTTTTTCTTTCCTGATCCAAATCGGTTCATTCAATTTCTTCTCGTACTTTTTTCTCTTTCGAATCGAAAAACGATCCGATATCATTTCATTTCCTATCCTTGATCTGATCCACACTATAGACCAGACTCATGATACCATTGTTAGAATCTTAGATCGACACTAGGTGTAGATCAGTGGGTAATACTTTCCATTTGGGATGAACATGATTCCTGAGAGTGAGAATGAGAGAGAAGGGATCGGAGAGAAGTGAATGCACATACCAGTGGGCCTGACACAGGAGGTGCTCGTCATCGACGTGGTCGGTGTGTAGTCGGTGAAGGGTTGGTGGAGAGGCGACGCCGGTGGAGCTTCCCATCGCGGGCAACGCCACCCTCTCGATCGGTCTAGGGTTAGGGACGGTGGAGAGCGCCGACCGTCGTAGTGAACTTTGTGTCTTGAGCCGCTGGTCCCTATCTCCTCTATATAGGGCTGCGCGACGGGGCCCAGCAGCCACGTCTTGGGCTAGGTTTCCCCGATCAGGACATGGTCAAGAGGTCCATCTCCACCATTGGGTTGAGATAGGTGAGATCAATTCTAACATGTTTGTGCCGCGCTCAGTCATGCCAAGCGCCCTTTTTGATTTGGAGAATTTTTTTCGCATCAGGCTATATATCCTACTGCAGGTCGATTTCCTTGCGCTTATAAATCGCTAGATTTGTGAGATGAATCAATATTGAAGTGCCCGACCGTCAGCCTGAAGGAAACACCGAATTAAAAGCTAATCGATTGGATAATTTGGATCCAACCAATTGAACACGCAGCCAAACCCAAAAAAAAAAAAAAACGCCGTACGCGTTTATTGATGATGGACGGACATTTGCGGAAACAAAACCAAACTTCGTTTGATCACTTTCATTTCAAAAGCTGCCGCCTCTCAGATTTTTTTGTACTCAAATTGAGAAAAAAAAAAAAAAAGGAAAAGTATCCACAAAATTGGCCCCGCGTTGCCGGCCGGCCGGACGCGGCGACGCACGCCGCTCTGTTCGGCACGCCCGCGGGGTAGGCACAGCCCCTGCCTACAGGCTACACTGCCGCCGCGCCGGCGTCACCGCCGAGCGGCTTCACGCTGGCGAGGAAGGACGGCGCGTGGTCGTCGTCGCCGGGCATGTAGACGACGACCTTGGGCTCCCTGTCCAGCGGCACGACCGCTCGCGCTGCTGCCGCCGGCTTCTCCTCGTCGGACGACGACGCCTTCCTGCGCGTGCAGATGAGCACGAGCAGGGAAACCGCGATGACGCCCATCATGAAGGCGAGGCCTAGGAAGATGTACGGGGTTGGCGTCTTCCATAGGCTCAATGGTGGTCCGCCGGCGCCGGCACCGCCGCCCATCAGCTTCACCGAAATACCCCTCTCCGGCCTCATCTTCTCTCTTTATTGTTGCTTCTTATGTTTAGCACTAGCAGGGCCGCAGCACAACGAAGAAACCGACCTGTAGTGGCTATCGGATTTGCTACCTTGCCCGCTTCTGAGATGTTGGGTCACTTGGTGGAATAATGGCGACTGGTGGAGGAGAGAGCGGTGGTGTGTATATATAGAGCGGCGAGGGCCGCGCGCGAGGGGTGTGGAGAAAAGAAACCGGTCGTTCCTGGTTGCTTTGCCGAGTTGCCCCATGCCAGCAGGTGAGATCTCTATCGTCAGGTGCTGTGGTGAAGGAAGGCGCTGCGGGTGGGTTAGCCGCCACCGCCACCGGGTTTGGACGGAACGAAGAAGGTGAAACCGCTAGGGCGCTAGCTGGTTCTGCCTGTCGAGATTGATGGGGAGAAAGCTGGATGTTGTATGCGCCTCCACGCACCAGTGTCGTGCATGCATGTGAAAACCCGAAAACGTAGGTCCGTGTATTCCAGACTCGATATTATCTGAATCCCAAAAATGTTGCAAAATTTTGATTGTGCATCCGAACAAAAGTTTCCTAGCTAGTTGCATTCTTTTTAGGAAGTGGAACAGCATCAAAGGTCCTTGGTTCATTTGTTATGATGGCACAACAAAATAATTGTATTATTATCAGTCTTTATCTACATTTACATATTATACTCACCATCATTAAAGGTTGAAAGCTAAGAGAACTCTACTAGTGGCGGTGGATCTGTGGGTCGATAACAGGACCAGTCTGGCTATAGTACAGATGGTCTATATGGGTTTTGACGACTAATTTCGACTTTGGACGGATGCCATGCATTGTATATAGATTTATTTTGCAGTGAGATGCGGATATTCGACTATGCTGCCAGCAGGTACGTAATGATGATGGTTTAAATCGTGGACGCATAGGGATGGAGAAATGGAACGAGTGCGTGCATGGCAAGAGTAGATTCACTGAACCTAGCCGGCCCGCCGGCTGGCTAGCCGGGTGTCCACTATCCTATCAGATGTACACAGCGTTCCAAGTCACCTAGTCGGACCTCTCTACTCTTGATCGGACGGACTATGCAGAGACATCAGGGGTTATCGACTCGTGTACTACGCTGTACAGCGGCCGCGGTGCATGGATGAGCTGGCACTGCCCGGGCAGGCCGGCAGCAGATGCATCTGGCGTGGCGTGCGTTTCCGAGTCGCTGCGCGCGCATCCTGGATTCAACACGACCGGCCCCAAACTAAGGCCAAACGCGTTCGAGCGAGCGATCAAGCCGCAACGGCTTGAGATGAGATGAATGCAGTGGTGTGTCAGTGATGAGTCAGCAGCGACGCGGGGACCCGTCGTCGAGAGTAGCTGATCTGAATATAGGCTACAGCAGCTGAGCCTGAGCAGAGTTCCAGGCTGGCTGTGAGAGTGCTCATCTGGATACTCCACAACTGTCCATCTGTTGCCGGCCGCCGGTTCCTTCTTCGTTTTTTCCCAGTAGCCGAACCCGGATGGATGGAAACACGTTCGTCGTGGTGCCGTATCTGGGTCACGTATGAGCTGGGCGATGGATGCACACGCGGTCGTTGTCGCAATTAAAAAGGAGCGTCAAAATCGCACGACTCACAAGTCGATCCAATCCGGTTAAAAGCAGAGTGAAGGCGTGTGTGTCATCAGGCACTAAGCTGCGTGGTCAGTCAATCAATCCCTCCTCCCTCCCCTGCCGTGCCTCGCGCTCCCAATTCGTCCATTGGTGGCGTGGCGGCGGTTTTCGCCGGTGGTGCGTGGTCGCATGCATGGCATGGCCCAGCGTAAAAGCTTAAAGCTATACGACTGGCTTTGTTAAAGTTAACAGGAAAATGATTACAATTATTAACTAGTTGATCAGCGAATGAGCGTAAGTTAATCATCCTAGAAGTAAGCCAATTAAGCATGATACGACGGATGCTCGACGATGCCTGATGCCCCCGAGTTCAAAAGCACCAACGTATGTAAGGAATGTTGCTCGTTAACAAGTTGTTAAAAACATAAAGTGGGCTTTGGTGGTTTTGGACTCGGGGCATAAAATTGCAATCCACCCCAATTGATCCAACTGTTAAAGTCGTCAGATGAAATGCATCAAGAATGTAAAACCCAAAGGAATGGCCAAGATGTTTCCAAATACACGCACATTCCACCAACGAATACACACTGCATGCATGTGGACACGCTACTGTGATATGTTCCTGTGAAGGGTCTGGCCATTTTGCAAATTGCCTACTCAAATCAAATAGCAAAATATTAAAAATATATTCGAAGTATATGGTGCGAGACTAGCGCTTTGCTTTCTGACACTCTTTCCTAGCTTCAACAATGAATAAATTACATGCTCCTAGCTAGCGATTTGTACGCCCAGCTATTTTATTTTTGGCGAAAGCAAAAGGACTCGAACCCTACTCCTATATGGTTTGGCCTATATATCTAAATCTAATCTTTTCTTTTTGACAAACGGAGGAACCGTCGCTTTCATTGCCGATCGAGTCCGGGGTCGTTGCGATGCGGTGAATCGACCGGGCACTACACTACACTACACTACACATGTGTACACACCAGTGGAGCCATCTATCACGCCACGCACTCCTGTCGGCTATTGGCGTCTCTGCTTTGGCTACGCAAGACCAGAATTGGTGATAGATGAGGTCATCACAATAGCAGGGTGTAGAGAGTATGTACTCCAATGAGTACGGCTATACCTTTCAGCTTTTGTTTGATTATTTATCGTGATGCACAATTTTACGTGATAAATGTTTTTCTTATGAGCACCAGCAATAAATCAGATCGGTTGGTGACATGCATGATGTGTGACTGTGTGTCATGTCATGTGTGCGCATGCCCGGCAGCGCGTTGTCACGTCCTATTCCTACGGGTAGCCCTCGGCGAGAGTGGGTCGAAAATCGAAATGAAAGAGAGAGGCAACATCGTGCTGTCGTGACGGAGAGATGATCTATCTAGCTAGGAAGCACCCTTGGATGATATAGATTTGCTCATTGTACATACACTGATATATAGTGCTATTGTTGCATGTTTAAGGGTGTTTAGTTGGTGAAATATTTTAGTTCGGTTACTGTAGCACTTTTTTTTTTTTGTATTTAGAAATATTGTTCCACGGCCGCCAATTCCGCCACCGCACGCCGCCTTGAGGTGGAGCCGCACAGGGCAGAGAGATCCGCCGGGCGCGCACCCCTCGAGGCGCGGCGGCCGCGGCGGGCAGATCTAGGCCGGGGATGATGAAGACGCCGACTAGGGAGAGGGAGGAGTAGGTGTTTATGCCCACGCCAGCCGCCGACGATGCAAGGAGAGGCGACGGGCCAAGCGGGCAGAGGAGAAGAGGAGCTGCCGGTGCTCGGGCGTGCTCGGCCGCCGCTGGGCGCTGAGGTGAGAGGAGAAGGAGGCGCTGCGGTGTGGGGAGGGGGCTGCGCCGTCGGGGCGCAGGAACCGGGGCGTGGAGGGAAGGGATTAGGGTTGGGTGGGTTGTGGCCTATGGCCTCCGTGGGAAGGGCGGCGTGCTGCTGTGCTCTTAGCAGCCAGCTTGCCGGGCCGCTATCGGGCCACACTCTATGGAGTATTTATTTACATTTCTTAAGAATTAGGAAAGTACATCATTCCCTTTTTCATTTATGTGACCCATTAAATATCTTCATTTGATTGCTTGCTCATGATGGACTCGGGTCGCGTCACCGCCGCTTGCTCCAGAGAGATTCCCAAACGCAATGATGCATGATGCATCCCATTTGATTCCCAAACATCGTCATTTTCCCCCGTTCCCCGCTTCACCACCTACCCTTCCACTCACCCTCCATCCAATGTATCTTTCTTTTTGTCTCTATGGACTCGATTTGCAGTCGCTAGAGGAATATTTCGTGCATGCAAGAAGTCGACAAGCGAGTATGTCTATGGATCACGTTTGTGCCAACCTTATCAACTCGATCGGACTCCTCCTTCCCATCCATTATATCTTCCCTCACCCTCACCCTCTCCCACCCACTCACCGCCATAGGACACCGATGGCCCCTCTTCTTCCCTCTCCCGCTGAAACCATGGCAAAAGCAAGCCATTGCCGAGAATGGCAATAGCAAAGTGGGTCGGCTTTATCAACCCGACCCCCGGCCTCATCACCTTCATGCCTCTCGCTCCACTCGCGTCCGGCTGATCTCCCAAACACCACCTCTTGCTCCACTCATCCCCGATCCCCAGCTCTCATTGGCACCATGGGCAACACGATCGCGCTGTCGTGGTCTACGGGATTGCTGCCCCTAGCTACGCCATCGGCGCCGCGGACCGTCACGCAGCCACCCACCAGCGTTCAAAGAACGCGCGACGAGGCATTTTGTGAAATTGGTATTTTTGTTCTAGAAATTTAACTGTTTATATAGTTTTAAATGAATACACTCAGCTTGGGTGGGGAGGGGGGCTACGGCCCCTGCTGGCCCCTGTTGACACCTGTTATAGCATAAAATTACTAGTCAACTAAACATGAATAAGGACTTAAAATGAATATCAACATAAGTCTAGGGGCTTAACTAACATAATTCCATGAGCTTTGGTGATTTATATCTTTCAGAGACTTAACGAGATAAATGCAGAGAAGAGAATGGAGAAAGTTCCTAATATACATCTCATACGATGACAAGACTTAACCGTGAAGTAAATCGACCCAAAAAGTGGACTAAAACATTCTAGAAGGTACCGAGGACACCGGAAGAAACGGAAGTCGAGGTGGCATGCCACCGGGCGGCCGCTAGTGCCAACTAGGCCGGCCGCCAAGCCAGCCACATGTCGGCCCTCACATTTGAAGGTCGGTTTGTAACCGACTTTGAGGTTGTATCTACACCGTTATTGAAGGTCGCTTTGATCCAATGGTCATCGTTCATCGCCAAGGCCTATATAAGAAGACCCCCTGACCCCAGGGCTAAACCCTAATTCATTATCAATTCATTCTATCTCATTATCTCTTAGTTGTAGAGGGGTCCCATGTAAGGATCATCTCTCTCTAAGGGATTAGTGAATTAGAATGTAATTAGAACTAGAACTAAGAAGAGTTAGCATTCAAGAGAGGATTAGAACTCATTAGTTCTAATCTTTAGAACAAGAGAGATAGAGAGAGGGAAGGAATCGGAGGAAGCACCGGCCTGTCGGTGTTATCTTCATACTTGTACCTCGGTGGAAGTTAATCTACACTTGGAATTACTCTGGTAATCTCTACTTCTTCTTTTATTAAGTTATATTGTTTATATTTATTCTTATTGGTCTACGAGTCTCTTTTTGAGTGCTTTAATCTGGTACCTAGATTAGAGTAATATTTCGAGTGCAAACGTGGTGTTTGGACTCGGATATCTCGTTAGATACACCCTACCTTCCGAAGCGTGGTAGATCGTGGTAGTGACAAGTACCATTGATTCCTTTGGATTCCACATCCCGTTGGATAGGACACGTAGGGACCTAGTTTTGGGGGAATAGTAAGTTTCGGCCTTACTTTCCTTTGAGTACATCCCCATAAGAATATTATCAACATCACTTACCAAATTAAGATTTAGCTATCTTAGTAATCCTCTTTATACCCTCAACCTTCTTAAGTCTTGTGCTACTCCGGGTTAAGATTAGATCGTAGTCTCCCTCACCCGTTTCCCTGTGGATTCGATATTAAACCCTCTCCCGGGTGAAGTGCTCACCGGTATCCGTGCGCTTGCGGATTATACAAATTATAAATATTTCTGTGGGCTTAGCAAATACCAACAAGCATTTCGGGCGCCGTTGCGTGGAAATTTCCGCGAAGTTGACTTCGAATCTACCTTATCCTTGTATCATATTATTTTATTCTTTTATCTTCTTATCTTATCTATTCTTTTCTTTTCCTTTTCATTATGAATTCCACGCCTATCTATAAATATCTTATACCCACAAGCAAAAGTTTTAGGCAACCAGAATCTTCAGAGCCTATCTTAGCAAAGTCATATGAGCTACGCTTGGGTTATATAAGAATGGTTCAGGAACTAGCCTTCTCGGGAGAAGGTGAGGCCAACCCACACTCACACCTACGAAAGTTTGAGGAAATTATGGGTTGCTTTCGTATGAAAGGCATATCCGATAATACCTTATTTGGAAGTTCTTTCCGTTCTCTTTGACGGAAAAGCTAAACAAGTGGTATTACTTGAACGTGGAGAGAGTGAAAGGAGATTGGGGAACTTTAGTGTCTAATTTTTGTACATATTTCTTTCCCACCTCTGCTGATCCGTCTTCGTATAGAACTTTTAACTTTTAAACAAGAAAAAGAAGAGTCTCTTAATGCATCAAGGGATCGTTTTAATGACCTTACCAACATTGGCCCAAACCTTGGTATTCCGGACCGATCCTTCTTCAACATTTTTATCCGGGTCTTAATAAGAAAGATGCAAGGGACCTTAGTGCAGCTTCGGGAGGTGCATTTCTTTCTCACATGCGCTATAGAAGCAAGAGATCTCATTGACAGGATGTTGCGGATACACCACCTCCACTAGAATTTTTCGAGAAAAATGAAGAATCACCCTCCGATCAAGGAGAAGAAACTACGATAGCTAATTCACAACAATTCCAAACCCAAGATCTAGCTATCCATCCCGAACCATCAACATCCCAAAAATCCCCCAAAGAAAGAAGAAATTCCACCTTTGGAAAATCCTTATGAACCTACCCTTAGTGATTTTGGGAGAACAATAAATTCTCATCTAGACAAGAGACCTCTAAGTGACCACAATTTAGATTCTTTTGAGATGTCTCTTATTGAAAGTGTTTATAAGAGATCTCCAAGTGATTATAATTCAGATTCTTTTAAGGAGAAATCTCTTATTGAATATGCTTATTTTTTTAAAAGACATTGGGAAGAACCCAAGGATGACATTTCTGATCTTGCCATAGAAGGAGAGCAAAGCTATCTTGAAGACAATCTTATTTTCACCCCTTCTATGCCTAGACAAGATGATTTATTCGAACCTATCTCTAAACCCATCCTTGTCCCCCGATGAATCCATATATGCTTCCTTCTTTGAGACTCATGATGAGCCTAGAAATTTATCACAATAACCTAAGCATAGGAATCATCAAGACGACCAAGAAGACCCACAACAATGGCTTGAGAGTGTTAATAACCTATGTGCCACGACCATTGATTGGATGGACGACGTTTTAGATATCGGTCCCCGAGAAACACAAACCCAAGAGATCCTTTAGAAAACCATGATAGATTCACCTTGGAGTTTGAGAAGGAGGACAACATCGGTGAGTATAAGAGTCGCTTCATAGACACTTTATCTAGCTCATGTTCACATGATCACCTTCCTAAATCACCTAGTCTCTCTATTCCACATGAGATCTTCAACCCCATCATTTTCTTCCCTCCTATAAATTTTGAAAGGGTGGTTGTAGATGCATACATCTATAATAAATATTCTAGATCTCGTTGGCATAAAATCTTGAGAAAGATTGATGTTGGAAGGGAAACCAGTTCATCATCATGAACCGTAATTCAATAGGTTTTCTAAGGACGAGCTTGCGTCCTTAAACAAGCACTTCTTGAGAAATAACATGAGTGTTACTTTATTGCTATAATACCCTTGCGAAATGAGCATAGAGATATAAATGAGGAAATATTCCTTTGGGTATTTTTGTTGCTAACCATTTCAGGTCTAGAGCAAGAAGAACGAAGGATGGCAATATAAGGTATGTCCAACCAATCATTATGCAACATGAAATTATATGCATAAAAATATTTTCTTATCATGTTGCTACACTATCTTGGTTGCCCCTACCTTTTGAGACATGCTTAATCTGCTAAACAACTACTGTCATGTTTTTCATCTCTCTGTTTGAGTAAATCCCTATTATGCTTTCATGCTACCCTTTATTTATCATAGTATGCTTTGGTTTGGAAATACCGAGAATTGAGTACTTCCAAAGGCTTTTAAATTAAGCATGGTGCTTAGGTTAGAACGCCTTCCTTAATTGAATTAGACATGGAGTCTAGTTTAGTTATTGAACTAAAAGTTGCTTGTGTAGACATTGGTATACTTTGTTGGACTAACCCTTGTAGATAAGAAGAAACTTTCAAATAAGCTTGGGGAGGTCCTAAGATAAACTCATACTAGAGATGAAGCAAGAGAAAGAAGAGGAGTACCACAAACAAAATCTACAAACAAAAGCACTTGCTCAAGGATCAACTTAAGGATGATTGGCACATGGAGAAGGAAGACCAACTCCACCAAGGATAATCCAATCATGCTCTTCCTCCTCACATGCTCCCATCGCATCCCACATACTTGGTTTGCAACCTCTATATTCCTTATTGCTCTTTTCTACAAGTTTGAATGGTTTTGATGCATGAAAATCAAACTTAAGGTTTCATAAGATCATTCCTTTAGAAAAGCAAGGTGAGTATGGAAATATGAGATAAAAGATCTATGCTAAAATTTTCAACCAAACTTTTTCAGAGCATAGAAAGTGACATTAACCCTCAGAACAACACTATCCCGGTATTACTTGCATATTCCTTCGGGTATGTGTTGTTAACTAACGATGCAGAAATAAAACCATGAGAAGAAGCAAGACACAACAAATCTCTCACAAAGGAGGACACGCTCGTACATAGAAGAACCTTATAAAGAGAAAGAAGACAAATTAGGAAAAACTACACAAGAGGCCAAATCAAGAAAGCTTCAAGCGAAAAAAGAAAGCACCACCACAAGTTGCTACAGTACCATCATGCTCCAATAATAAGGTAGTATCTTAAGGTGAGTTGTTAATAAATAAGCTTTCTCTTAATTATGGCATGTTCATAAATAACGAACCAAACATGTTAGAGTAACACCCTTGCTTGATCGACTTCATTAGCTCAACATGTTTTGTTTTCGCTGTTGTTCCTAACACTACCTTCTTGATCTCATAGTCCTAATCATATTAGCAAATGTGTTGCAACATTCATGTTCCATCTTCTGATCTTATCACCCTTGTTATAGAAAAGGAAACATGTAAACATTAACTTTATTTTGTTTGATGTGCCTAAGGTTTTAGAGAAGAATAAACTTTTTGGTTACATTTGGTGTTTTCCCACCAACAGGACCCATGCACTACCGCCTTGATCTCTGCCTTTGTCTTTTGCACGCAGGACACACTTCGAGAAAAATATGGAGGAGTCTTCACTCTCCCCAAAAATTACGCAAGTGAATATCCCGAACTCACAAAGCATGCACACGAAACAAGAGGTCGCCAACCCCCACTATCAAACTTTCGTTTCTAAATGTTGGACCAAGCAAAAGAACATGGGTGACATCATTACCAAGATCAGATGATACACTCAAGGAGTAACCAAGGTAAGTAGTCTTGTTCAAGGGACTTAAAACAATTGAACCCTCGCCGAAAGGTAACTTCGGTAATTATCCATATTTAATTTCTAGCATTACATGTCATATTTATCTTTTCGCATCTTGCATCAGCATATTTACTTCTTTGCATAATTATTTTCCTTTAGCATATTTAATTTCTGCATTAGCATTGCATTGAAAAATTCTAAAGCCCCATGTGAGTAATCTTGTGGTGTGTAATAACCCATAAAGATATTCACCGTGGTGGCATAAAAATAATTATTCATTCATCTAGTTGCATTTGCATCATAATTCTTTGCATGCATATAAAAATTTATAAAACTCCAAAAATATTTTTTTCTACTGAAGTTTTACATAGAATAATCATGATCCATCTCTAGACACATGAAGCTAATATGGCTAACCCCTAATGCTTAATCAAGTTCCACTAGCTTTGTTGTCTATTTGAGTTCAGCGAGTAATCAAAGGGAGAGAGACATGATAGGTCGACATCATCATCGCCATCTACCTCAACTTCCTCATCATTAATGACCCTACACTTCAATCCAGCTTGGGGGAGAGCACCCCCATTTATCCCGATAAGTATCTCTACTATATTATTATTATTAGCTAAATATTTAGTTTGCTTGGTTTGCTAAAGAGTGTGTTAGGAGTCTAGTTTTATAAAAGTCTAGTTGTTTAAAGAGTATTTGCTAGAGTTTAAGAATAAATAAATAGGAGTGTACTAGAGGTTTTCTTTTCCACCTATATGGTCTCTGAAGCTACTTCTCATGCATGGAAATGATGAATAGTTGCTCCGTCGTAATTCCTTTTTCATTGCCTAGCTTTCAAGCTTAATTTCTCTTGAGCCTTAAAATGCAATGTCGCTTTGACTTGAGATTTACTCTGAACTTGAAACCTGTGGGTTGCAAATTGTTTGCTCTAAAGTCTAGGTAATTGACGTGTATGATATATGAGAGTTTGAGCGCTATTGATCTTACTCCTAGTGATACTAGATTTCTGGAGATTTATTTTGAAACTTTAAAAGTGCACATGATAAGTTCCTGTGTGACAAAGTGTTGAACCTCCTACCACAGCCATATATACATGCTCCTTAGATTAGGAAAACCCTTTGATATATATATAGGTCGCTTTTTTGCATTGAGTTTGTTCAATCTTTGTTGACCCTTAGAAACTTGTCATCTTGATCATGTACACTCCACCACCACTCCATCTCACTCCACCTCATTCCACTCCACTCGAATCCATTCACCTATATGCTATTTCCACCCTGGAAGTATGCATCCACCACATATACACCCATCATATACATACCATTATCAGTTCACTCTAGCCAGCAAAAATGTTCTACTCCTATCCTAGGAGAGAGCAACCAAAAATATTTCCTATACCCACTCATTCATTGCTAGCCAATATATTACAAAAGCTCCATTACTCTTGTCTATCTCTCAAAAAGTTATTGCGAAAGAGATTTGGATTGTATTTAAAAAAAAGAGAGAGAGAGAGAAAAAAGGGAGATGAAAAATGGACAAGTGTCCTACGGGCGAGTAGAGCCTACCTCCCTAAGAAAAAGAAAGAATAAAGGAGAGTTAAAAAAAATGGACATGTGTCCGCTAAAAACAATTTGTACTTAGATGCAGCCTCTCCATAAAAGAAAAAAATAAAAAAAAAAAAAGATACAACCCAGGTTCTCTACAGAGTTTCCAAAAAGAGATGATTCCTCAAGGAGCAAAAGTAAGCTTTCCCTCATTCATTCCTTATTAATACCCCTTATCCATTATATTCTATCCATCAAACACATGCATCACTTGATCGGTGTGACTCGTAACTTTGGGTCCGTTGCTTGAACTTACAATATATGCTTAGTAAGAAGAATTAGTTTTCTCCCACCTATGAGCTCGGATATAAGCCTTAGATATAGGGAGAGAGAGAAGAAGGCATAGTGTGCTCTTTGCCTTTAGCCAAAAATACCACATATCATGAGAGAAAGGCAAAACAACCTTGTTGCCTTAGTGAGGATCCACAAATACCACAAATGAGAGACTTGAGAGAGTCATACTAGGAACTTTGAGTTTTATTTTGAAAACTTGAAAAAACTCAGAAGGATAGTTGATCAAAAGAGTTTGAGATACATTGCTCGACTTGATTGTTCTATCTTTCAATTACCCAAGATCCCAAGAAAAAAGCTATAAGCTCCATGGTTAAAGGTAATATAGGTAAGTTGAAAGTTGAAAAAGTTTATTCTTATTTGGAGAGAAATTTTGTTTGAAAGCATGTGTACTTTGAGAGGTGTGAAAGCGTAAAAGAACTCCCGATCTATTGCTAAGTTTGGCTTTGCTAGTGACTAGCAAAGGGTAAGCTTGGGGGAGCTTGTTGACACCTGTTATAGCATAAAATTACTAGTCAACTAAACATGAATAAGGACTTAAAATGAATATCAACATAAGTCTAGGGGTTTAACTAACATAATTCCACGAGTTTTGGTGATTTATATCTTTTTCGGGGACTTAATGGATAAATATAGAGAAGAATGGAGAAAGTTCCTAATATACATCTCATACGATGACAAGACTTAACCGTGAAGTAAATCGACCCAAAAAGTGGACTAAAACATTCTAGAAGGTACCAGAGGACACCAGAAGAAACGGAAGTCGAGGTGGCATGCCACCCCGGGCGCCGCCAAATTGCCAACTAGGCCGGCCGCCGCCAAAGTGGGGCCACAAACAAAGTGTCGGCTTGGGAGGGAAATGCTAAAGTCACATTCGAATTCCATTAAGGTTGTATTCCTACTAAGAAACTAAAGGCTATACTCTACTTCCCATCCCAGCTCGTAAGTAAGTAATCCTATTTCTCAGTATTAGCCTTTGAACAAAGCATGGGCCATGGAAGGACCGGAGAAGGAATGCAAAGAGGGATGATTCTATCTTTCCTATGTATGGGGCACACGCTATCACCATAGCTACATTTATTGCTACCAATATGCTAGTTCGTGGAACAAGTCCTTTAATGCAACAATAAGACACAAAGAGAAAAGATGCCAACGTCCGTGATTATAGGGAAATAGATGCTTTCTTACATGTCGGCCTCACATTTGAAGGTCGGTTTTTAACCGACTTTGAGGTTGTATCTACACCGTTATTGAAGGTCGGTTTGATCCAATGGTCATCGTTCATCGCCAAGGCCTATATAAGAAGACCCCCTGACCCCAGGGCTAAACCCTAATTTATTATCAATTCATTCTATCTCATTATCTCTTAGTTGTAGAGGGGTCCCATGTAAGGATCATCTCTCTCTAAGGGATTAGTGAATTAGAATGTAATTAGAACTAGAACTAAGAAGAGTTAGCATTCAAGAGAGGATTAGAACTCATTAGTTCTAATCTTTAGAACAAGAGAGATAGAGAGAGGGAAGGAATCGGAGGAAGCACCGGCCTGTCGGTGTTATCTTCATACTTGTACCACGGTGGAAGTTAATCTACACTTGGAATTACTCTGGTAATCTACTTCTTCTTTTAGTAAGTTATATTGTTTATATTTATTCTTATTGGTCTACGAGTCTCTTTTGAGTGCTTTAATTTGGTACCTAGATTAGAGTAATATTCGCAGTGCAAACGTGGTGTTTGGACTCGGATATCTCGTTAGATACACCCTACCTTCCGGAGCGTGGTAGATCGTGGTAGTGACAGTACCATTGATTCCTTTGGATTCCACATCCCGTTGGATAGGACATGTAGGACCTAGTTCTTTGGGGGAATAGTAAGTTTCAGCCTTACTTTCCTTTGAGTACATCCCCATAAGAATATTATCAACATCACTTACCAAATTAAGATTTAGCTATCTTAGTAATCCTCTTTATACCCTCAACCTTCTTAAGTCTTGTGCTACTCGGGTTAAGATTAGATCGTAGTCTCCCTCACCCGTTTCCCTCGTGGATTCGATATTAAACCCTCTCCCTGTGAAGTGCTCACCGTATATCCGGCGCTATGCGGATTATACAAATTATAAATATTTCGTGGGCTTAGCAAATACCAACAGCCCCCCGGACTCCACCTTCCCATCCATTATATCTTCCCTTCACGCTCACCCTCTCCCACCCACCCACCGCCACCGGTCATCGACGGTCCCTCTTCTTCCCTCTCCGGTGAAACCATGGCAAAAGCAAGCCATTGCCGAGAACGACAATGGCGGTGGGTCGGCTCCTTTATCATCCTGACCCCAGGCCTCTTGCTCCCCCAACACCTCCTTCACCCTCTCGCTCCACCGGTCTCTGCCGATCTCCCAATCACCACCTCTCGCTCCACTCATCCTCGATCCCTAGCTCGCCGGCACCATGGGCAACATGATTGCGCCGCCGTGGTCTGCGCGATTGTTGCCACCAGCTACGTCGTCGACTTCATAACCGGTCACGTAGCCACCTTCGTCTCATTCAAAGAACGCGCTACGAGGCATTTTGTGAAATTGATATTTTTGTTCTAGAAATTTAACTATTTGTATAGTTTTAAATGAATACACTCGTTCTAGAAATTTAACTATTTATATAGTTTCAAATGAATACACTCAGCTTGGATGTGTGTGTGGGGTGTGTGTGTGTGGGGGGGGGGGGGGGGGGTACGGCCCCTGCTGGTCCCCTTGGTTCTGTCACTGATGTAGAATAAGTAGTACTCTGTATTCTACTTTTGTTCTTTTAAGGAAATCTGCATTCTCCCACAAGTCCATGCACCTTCTCTCTTTTGCAGCATCCTTCTACGCTTTTACCATCCACGTTGCCACAAGGAGGGCATGGATCTGGCCGGCGGTCGCATCCATCCCTCCTGTAACTACACTGCCAACAAGTCCAAGAAAATCAGTATCAACTACCAAAAGAAACGAAATCAAGAATGCGGAGCGGTCGCTTACTAGAGAAAGTGTCATTGTGCTCCCTTTGTGAAGGCCATGAGACTCTCCGCGTGACCAGTGAGCACACCGACGACGGCCAGCGGTCATGGCGGCATCGGCCACTCCTTGGGCGGTTGGGCCTCCTCGTTTGGGATGTGACATCTCTCCATCCTTTCCCACAGCGCATCCCTCGCGCTGTATCATTGCCTGGTTGTCAACGTTGACGGAGAAGTCGAAGCTGCATGTCCAAGAAGGTGGGCGCCCGACCGCCGCTGCCATCGTCTCGTTAGCAAGGCGATATTATTTAGGAAATAAAATAAAAAGAAGAGCAAAGCAGTGACACAAATAGTATTGGATATTGTGCGAGCTAAGCGCTTGAGAGCTCGCTAGCGGGCTTTGCTTTTTTGACACTACACCCTCCGTTCCCAAAAAGAATCATGTTTTGGATTTTCGTACCCACGAGTTTGGTTCGATTTGTATAAAATATGTGCAACATTTATGTCTCTAAATAAATTTATTAAAAAACTAGACTTCAAGATCTTTTCGATGATGCTAATTACTTAGCATAATTGTTTATATATTTTAATATATAATTGCTGACAGTTGCTTCTCGAAAAGTGAAAAGGTCTTTTTTTTTTTTTTTTTTTTTTTGAGACGGAGGGAGTATCTCTCTTCGACGAATAAATTACGCTTCTACTAAAGCTCGCTAGCGGGCTTTGCTTTTTTGACACTATCTCTCTTTGACGAATAAAATACGCTTCTACTAGCTCGCGATTTGTATGCCCAGCGTTTGCATTCTCGGCAAAAGCAAAAGGACTCGTATGAGTGTTAGTGCCACTCACTCTGGGCGTTCGGTTTAAACCGACTGTGCGGTTCGGTTCGGTTTTTAAAAGTGCGGTTTCCAAAACTGAAAGCCGATCGGTTTCCAGAATTGCAAAAACCTACCAAATCAGTTTAGGTTTTTCGGTTTTAAACGAGAAAAAACCGAACAACACAGCAGCACATCAATCAGCTGTGGCAATCAGGCAGCAAACAACAGATACATATGTAGTTCAAACTGAAGTTGATAAATAACAGTTTACAGCAGCAAATACTTGTTCAAACATTACAAATTCACACAATAGAAGCTAGTGATCGGTGACAGTAGCAAATACTTATAGTTTACAGTAGCAAATACATGACAAATGACAGCTTATTCATTGCAGTTTTCAGAATTTCAGCACAAAACAGTAGCCCGGCAGGCATCAACAACAGCAGCAAGACATGTTTCACTTAATCCTTAGAAATCGCCAGTGCACCCATGTCTGCAAAAAAGTAATTATGTTTTATTTACTTGCTAAGTGATCATGGTAAACATAATAAATGATAACAACAATGACTTAGCAGCAAGACATAATAAAGTGATTATACCTTCCTCAAGCTTGGCCAATGCTTCTATGTCCTCTTCAACAGGTTCGTAGTAGTTTCCACGAAGCCAATCATTTGTACAAACAAGCCGCTCAACCATTGTTGGTGTGAGTGAGGTCCTAAAATCATCAAGTGTTCTTCCACCTGCACTGACGGCTGACTCAGAGGCTACTGTTGAGATAGGAATTGCTAGAAGATCACGGGCCATACGAGAAATTATGGGGAATCTAGCAGCATTGTCCTTCCACCAACTTAGAATGTCAATTGCTTTTGCAGGGTCCTCTCTATCCTCTGAAAGATACTTGTCTAGTTCAGATTTCACAGTGCCACTGCCACCCATATTATTGCTCATCTGTTGTGCAATAATGGAGCTCATAAGTCCAAAACTCACTGCTGGTGTTTCATTAGCTTCAGAAGGCACCTTGTCACTTGGAGCTGGAGCATACAGTTCTCTGTACTCCTCAAACAATGCACGAAAACAAGTGTCCACTGTACCCCATAATTTCTCTCCTACTTCATCCCCAAACATCACCTTAGTAGCCAGCTTGACATATGAAGAAAGCTTGAACCGAGGATCAACAGCAACACAGAAAAAAATAATGATGTTCAGCAACTGATCACCCTTGTCTTTCTCTCCTCTCTTCTCTCTATCTCCCAGCCTCTCTCCATACTTCTCTCCCCAATATTTGTAATATTTCACTAACATTCTCTCACCCATTTCCTTGCGTAATGTATCTTCACTCTTACACCATTGTCTAAGCAAAACCAAAACATCAGCAATCTCATGAAAGTATGTGTGGGAAGTTGGATGACTTGTGGCAGAGACACGAAGGGTCAGATCATAGAAGTGTTTAAGAAACTCAGACATTTTCCTTGCCTTTTCCCAATCAGATTTGGTTGGAACTCCTGGATCATTCTCACCCTCTAATTCCAGCGAATAACATGGATCTTCATCACTATACCTTTCAAAGGCCTTTTCATACTTCTGTGCAGTCTCTAGCATCAAGTAAGTTGAGTTCCACCTTGTGCAAGCATCTAGGTTCACAAGTTCTTTGGTCTAAACCTTTGCTAACTCAGCACATTTCTTGAACTTTGCTAACCTAGATGTTCCACTCCTAATGTACTTAACAGCAGCCCGAACACGAGTAACTGAATTATCAATTTGTTTCAGCCCATCACCTACTATTAGGTTGGTAATGTGTGCAAAACACCTCATATGAATGTACATTCTCCTTCAGCAATGCAGCCTTTTGATTCATTTAGTACCCTTTTCATGTACTTAATCGCACCGTTGTTTGCACTAGCATTGTCTACTGATATTGTAAAGACGTTCTCAATTCCCCAATCAGCCAAGCAATTCTCTAAAGATTTACCAATGTCCTCACCCCTATGGCCCTTAACCAGGAAAAAACCAATAATTCTTTTCTGCAAGTGCCACTCATTATCAATAAAGTGAGCTGTAACACACATGTAATTCATGCTATTCTTAGCTGTCCATGTGTCAGTTGTCAAGCTAACTCTCTCACAGTTTGCTTTTATAAATTTCCTAAGTTTCTCTCTCTCATCTTCAAACACTTTCACACAATATCTAGTGGTTGTTCTTCTAGATGGCATAATGAACCGTGGACATGCTTCAGCCATCAATTCTCGAAGGCCAGGACGTTCAGATAATATAAAAGGCTGCTCATCTTGTATTATCATCTTAGCAACCAACCTTTTTAATTTCTCAGGATCAAATTTCCAAGTAGATAAAGTACCAGCACTACTATTACCAGCACTAGGTTGCAGTTGCAAAGTACCTTGATTATTCACTACAGGTTTGTTTGGGTTCTTCTTGCAGATTTTCAAATGGTTTTTCATGGAGGACGTACCATTTAGCTTTGTGTCACAGCGGAATAGTTTACTGCAGTACTTGCACTTCCCTCTCTCCTCCCCATTAGCAATTTTGATCTTGCTGAAGTTATCCCACACATCTGATCTTGGAACCATGGCCTTCCTTTTTCTTGCTGTCATCATCGTCTCCTTCTCCTTCTGCATCCTTGTCCTTGGACTGCTGTTGCTGATCCTCCCCCTCCGCATTTACAGCTTCATGTGGTTGTGCTTGTGCAACTGTTTCTTCAGTGTCCCCAAGCTACAGAAAACAAAAGTTCACAACGATTACTCCATTAAGCACTAAGCAATCGGCACAAACAGTTGCAAGAAGAAGAAGAAAAGTTAAAGAACCAAAGAGGTCAAGAGGCCTAACCTGGGAGGACTGGTCTGTTCCTGTTCTTGCGGATGCGGCCATGGAGTTTGAGGAGCTACTCGACGGTGGTGCCGCTCCGTCGTGTCCTTCTGAAGCCCAAGCCTCCACGGGGATGCGCCGCCGCCGCCGCCGCCGCCGCCTTTGCCCGCCGCTAGCTGCTAGGTAGAGTGAGGAGGGAGAGGGGGCCGGGCGCGTAGGGATGCGCCGCCGGCGCGCCGCCCGCCGGGAACGGAGGATGGGGAGTCGGGGCCGGGGGCCGGGCGCCGCCGCCTGCGTCGCTAGGGTTAGGGGTCGGGGTCGGGTCGGGGAGAGCTCGGTCACTCGATGGCTTCGATGCGGGAGGGACGAGGGACTGAGGGAGACCGAGACGGGAGTGAACTGGAGCCTGAGGTGGTGGGCCGTTGGGCTGCTTGGGCACTTGGGCTAGAACTCATCCTAGTTAGGCCAGTCGCCAGAATCGATTGAGTTCGCTACGGTAAGTTCGGTTTATCATTCGGTGTTCGGTTCCGTTGCACCCTGAAACCGAAGCCAAAGCCGAAAACCGAAATTCCCAAAACCCAAAACCGAAGCCGAACCGAAAAACCGAAAAACCGAGAATTCGGCTCGGTTTCGGTTTCGGTTCGGTTCGGTTCGGTTTCGGTTTTTCGGTTAAAATGTGCCCAAAGTGAAGTGGCACTGCCCAGCGCCCTACTACTCCTATGTATGGCTTGCCTATATCTAAATCTAATCGTTTTGACAAATGGAGGAACCGTCGCTGTAATTGCCGATCGAGTCCCCAGGGTAGTTGCGATGTGGTGAATCGACCGGGCACTACACTACAAATGTGTAATACACACCAGTGGAGCCATCTATCACGCCACGAACTCCTGTCGGCTGTTGGCATCTCTGCTTTCGCGACGCAAGACCAGAATTTAGATGAGATCATCACATTAGCAGGGTGCAGATCGAGAGTGTGTGCTCCAATGAGTACGGCTACCTTTCAGCTTTTGTTCCATTAATTATTGTGTGGCACAATTTTGACGTGATAAATGTTTTTCTTATGAGCACCAGCAATAATGCTGCGGGCGATTAGTGGCATCGGTTGGTGACATGCATGATGTGTGACCGTGTGTCATGTCATGGCGTGTGCATGCCCGTTCCCACGTCCTATTCCTACGTGTAGCCCTCGGCAAGAGTGGGTCCAAATGCAAGAGAGAGGCAACATCGTCGTGCCGTGCCGGAGAGTTCTAGGAAGGACCCATGGATGATAGATTTGTTCATTGTAGTACGTACACTGATATATATATATATAGTACTATTGCTGCATGTTTATGTTTGTATTTATGTTTATACTAGTCCATCAACTCCGTGCTCGCACGGGTTAAAAAGTTAGGAGACACTATGTCGATTCCGGCTAGATTGGGCCGGAATTGACACCGATTGCCGATCGTCGGGTGGTGGAAGACGGCGATGGAGGTGGGCGGCAGCGTGGGGCGGGCGGGGGCGGCGGCGGCGGCGCGGCATAGGCATAGGGGAGGGGCTACGAAGCGGCGCGCTTGAGGTGAGGTGGCGCGGCAGTGCTTAGTGCGCCGAGGCTTAGGGTTTGGAGAGCTGAAGATAGAAGTCGTTGAGGGAGCTACCCTTTTTAATTTTTCTCGCTTAAGATTCAACCGATTACAAGCCCCTTGTATTTATAGTCCGAGGGAGACTTGCATGCTAAGAAATATCTAGGAGGTTTCCTTATAGATCGGAGTACCTATTGACAAGGTAATTTATTTATTTCCCTAAATATTTATTCCCTAAATAATTATTACTTAACGACGAAGTTTAAGGATGACGACGTAAAATGAGCGGGCGGCGGTCGGCCAGCTAGGCGCTATGCGCCACCCCCTTTGGGCTTGCACCGGCGTGGCCCATTTGGGTCATGACACACTAACTAATAAAATTTGTTATATTAATTTTTTCTATTTACTAATGTTCTAAAATAGCTAAAACAGATAGTCTCGATTATTCATTTTTATGTACTTTTCATCGGTATCCATCAGGTTTTACTACTTTACATAGCACCTCTGTTTATCTTATCTTATATATACATTTAGTTGAACATTTGCTTAAACTATGACTATGACTTTAGCTACTATCTATTTTGACAACATGAACCAAAATTTTGAGATTATTAGTTGCTCGAGATACGATGACTATTATATTTACAATGGCGATTATAGTCTACCAATTTGGTGGCAAAATGTTTAAGGTTTTTGTAAGAATTTTAGGATCTAATTTCTAGCGGTTACATGAGTAATATCAAGGAATAATTTTTCAAGCATGATTTCTGTTTAGTTGAGACAGAAACTTAAAGTATGTAAACCCTTATCACTTTATGTGATACCTAAAAATTTTTTTTTTAACTTTCAGTTGTCTATCACGTGTTAATTTGAAATACCAATTCTCATTGTTGCGCTTTATTTTGGATTTCATTTTCTATTTTGTTGAAAGAATATTCTAGGTCGTAGGCTACCTCATGGCATAAATAGTTGTTTCAAAGCATGGATCATGGTACTCAAGATTTTGAATTTATTATATTGTATCAATATTGTTTTATTAAATAAATAAATCCTGAAATTAAATCACTAATATTCATGTATAATATTATGTTGCAATCGAATTGTTTAAACTTTTTTTGAGATAATAACTTGCAAAGTTTATTATGATGAGTATTAATATTACAACATATTTTTGTACTCTTGATGAGCTTATAAAATAATTATTTATCCTAATGTATATGTGCCTTGGTCCACACACAGTGGAACATAATACTAACAGAAGTGTATATTTCGAGATAGCTTTGTGCATATACTGTATTTATGGATGCTGAATTATTTTTCATAAAAGCCGAGACTTTGAGAGATTTTTGTTAATTGTTTTGTAATGGTTAAGATGGATAATTTAGATGCAAATTATATAGGCATATATTACATTATCTCTTGTTATTTCCTGGCATGGTTAATTTGAATGCAAACTTTGGGCTCAAAGCATTATCTTTCATAATGACAGAGGTGAACAATTTATAAAATTTTATATTATAGAATCAGTTAGCTATATTTTATAATTGTAAACTGAGCTAATGTAATGAAGTCACATACTTTGATAAAGGATTATATCAAAACTTATTTGTTGTCGATTCCGGCTAGATTGGGCCGGAATTGACACCGATTGCTGATCGTCGGGTGGGGAGGATGGCGAGGAGGCGGCGGCGGCGCGTCGGCCGGGCGTGGGGAGGCGGCGCGCTGGCGGTCTGCGGCGGGGAGTAGAGAGAGAGAGAGCTGGAGAGATAAGCTGTTTGGGGAGCTACCCTTTTAATTTTTCTCGCTTAAGATTCAACCGATTACAAGCCCCGTGTATTTATAGTCCGAGGGAGACTTGCATGCTAAGAAATCCCTAGGAGGTTTCCTTATAGATCGGAATACCTCTTGACAAAGTAATTTATTTCTTTCCCTAAATATTTATTCCCTAAATAATTATTACTTAACGACGGCGAGGGATGACGACGGACGCGGCGGCGGCGGCGGCCGGCCAGCCAAAGACACGCCCGCACCGGGCGGCAGGGTGCTCTTACGCGGCGGCACAAATGGGCCATGCCCCCCCAAATTGGTTCATGACATCTCTCCCCCCTTTTCCGAACAGCGTGTCCTCGCTGTGGTTTCGCACGGCCGGGCGTTGTTGAAGGGGTGATCAGTAGCATGGTCCAAAGATTGTTGCATCCACGTGTAGAAGGGAAATGAGCCGGACGAAGATGAGGTTGGTAACCTTTAATCCGATGGGTGGAAGTCCGCAGCTCTCCTGCCCCATGAGATTGTCGAAGATGCCGATGAGTTGGTGATTGTTGTCGCCGAGGAAGAAGACCGCACCGATGAAAAGAAGCTATGTGGTGGCTCCTCCAACGGCCTAATTTGTTTGCCATGAAGCTTGGCACAAATGGCGGCCGGTGGAATGTGGACGCCAATCACCACAAGTGTCGCCAAAACACGTGCTCCCGCCTCGGAGCTTGTTGGTTCCGGCTATGTAGGGTAGGTCGTGATCCGTTGATGTAGCAAGTTGAGGTGGAACGAGAGCCTCCGGAATTGTGACGCAGGTCGACGAGGTAGGGGGTTGATGTTGGTGGCATGTACCTCTTGTCGCCGCCGGTGAAGCTCACAAGTCGAGGCTTGCTGAAGATGGAAGCGCCCAACTCTTGGGCGAGGTGGATCGCCGTGTTCCCTATGTACGCGTCGCCTGGTGCATTGCGCCCACGGCTTGTTGGCGAGTCATATCGACGATGTCGCCGAGGAACGAGGGAGCCAACCGTTTGGCTCGAGTCGCCCCGCCGCCGGGCCGAAGCTGTCGATGGCGCGATGGTTGCTGGACCGGTGCCGCGGGCTTGTAAGCCCATGTGCCCGACGAGGTGTCGGGCCATAGGTGTAGTCGATCAAGGCGCCGCTCGCCGAGGTAGCGCGAAGTAGTAGTTGTTGTCGCCATTGATGGGCAGATTGAAGCCGCCAAGAAGACACCGCGGTGGAGGTGTCCCAAAGATTCCCCGCGGTCGCCCGGGTTGGCATGTAGACGAACCGCAGAAGGAGTGCCGCTCTTGTCGTAAGTATAGCGGTGTACCGATGTTCGCCGACGTGGTACCGATGGTGTTGCCTTTGCTGGATCCGAGGTTGCCCGATGGTGGTCTCACCATTGTTGATGCTGGGAGGATGTCCACCGGTGTAGCAGATTGTTGTTGTCGCCTCGTCGGCCGCTGAATGACCGCTTTCGCCGCTGGTGCCCGGGGAACGTCGGTGTTATCGTCTGCGGGCAGCGCGCCCATGGGGGGGAACGCCCCGTTGCCGGTGTTGACGTTGGCGTACCGCAGTGGGGGCGGTGGTGCAAGAGCTGGTGTCGTGGCTCGAGAGAGACGGGCAGTGGCGCCCATTGAGGGGCGTCGTCACCGCTGGCGGCGCCCGCTGGGGGGCATCGGGCGTTTCCCTCGGTGTTGGCATAGGTGTCCGTGATGTCGCCCTTGTTGTTCGTGATGCCGGTGTTGAAGTCGTTGTCCTTGGGGTCGATGTTGTCGGCGGGCCGCATGGTGATGACGAGGACGTTGGGGGTGATGTCGTTGTCGTTGATGGTGGGCATGGCGATGTCGAGGACGCCGCGGGTCGATGGTGGCGCCCTTGGGAGGGGCGCCATTGCCGTTGGTGTCTTTGGTGCCGGTGTCGCCCAGGATGTCGATGCCGCCGACATCGAGGTTGAGATTGGTGACGCCGGGCGCCGACGCCGGGCGACGTCATTGGGTCGTCCGTGTTGGCACTCCAGTTGTTCTCGATGTCAAAGAGGATGTTGCTGGTGACCGGGGAACTTATCCGTGCCATTGTAGTAGCCACGAGACGTTGGCCTAGTTGGGTAGGCTTTTCGTCGAGCAGCTGGTAGGCGTTGGTGGTAGTCTCGATCCGATCTCGATTCGGTCGCAAAGCGAGAGGGGCATCATTGGAGTAGGCGTGCTCGTCGCTGCGCGTCGCTGGTCGAGGAGAGGATGACGCCGACGGCGCCCTGGGAGGCACCGTTGTCGCCGGTGGCACCCGTGGTAGGAGCCGTCGTCGAGGAGGTTGTCCAGCCTTGACGTGGTTGTCGTTGGCGTGTCGGGTCGAGCTTCTCCGGGGAGAGCGGTGAAGTTGGCCTGGATTTCTCTGAAGAAATCAGCAAACTCGTAGATCTCCATCTGGAGCTCGGCGATCTTGTGGCTGTCCATCGGATCTTGGCGTTGGTGGTGGCCGGAAGCCGCCGGTGGTGGGAATTGTCCTGGTTCAGATACCAGCTCGCCGATTCCGGCTAGATTGGGCCGGAATTGACACCCAATTGCCGATCGTCGGGTGGGGGAGGATGGCGAGGGAGGCGGCGGCGCGGCGGCGCCGTCGGCCGGAGGGGGCGGGCGCTGCGGCGACGCCAGGCGGCGGCGGCGGAGTAGAGAGAGAGAGAGAGCTGGAGAGATATCTTTGTTTAGGGAGCTACCCTTTTTAATTTTTCTCGCTTAAGATTCAATCGATTACAAGCCCCTTGTATTTATAGTCCGAGGGAGACTTGCATGCTAAGAAATCCCTAGAAGGTTTCCTTATAGATCGGAATACCTCTTGACAAAGTAATTTATTTCTTTCCCTAAATAATTATTACTTAACGACGGTTTAAGGATGACGACGGACGCTGGGCAGCGGCGCCGATCGGCCAAAGCGCCAAGACGCGCCTGCACCGGGCGGCAGGGTGCTCTTACGTGCGGCACAAATGGGCCATGCCCCCTTAAATTGGTTCATGACATTTGTTCATTGTAATCCAAGACTTTTGCCTTCATTTTCTTAATACTTATGTGCTCCTCTCACCTGAAGTTTTATTGACCATATATACCAAAACAATATAAATTAAGTACTCGGAAGAAGACAGATTAAACTGCAACTATAGTCAATTTTAGTATATTCTTGCAAAGAAATTTAATCGTAATTATGGGATGTAGTAAGATGGACACACCTTTGTCAGCATCGATGTAGACGCCGTGGATGCAGAAATCAAGGCTCGATGGCTTGCATGTTCGCATTTGTTACTCACGATACAACCGCATGTCTTGCATGTAGTCGCCTGATTATGGAAGCGTGAATGGCCTAGCAGACTCGCCGTCGTGACTCCGCCGAGTGCTCAACCAGCTTTGGGTCCTCCACGCGCTGTGCGCACGTCCAACGACCACACTTGTACTGGCTCTTATCTTCACATCACGACCATGTCCAGCACTGGTAGGCCGGGGATTATAGGGGATGTGTTGAATCATTCATGTCACAATCTCTCGATTGTCTAACTATTTTGCCCAACTAAGCTCGCCAAGAAATGTTACGCTGACCAATATGCATGTTGCTGAGGAAAGACTGGACACGATAATTATCAGATTATAGTTTTCTCACACACCGTGAAGGATGGCGTAAACCCATGCCCCTTCCTTGATCTCATGGTCCCAATCGTCTAGCTCTTGGTTCTAATGCAGATGAGTTGCGAGGCTACCGCTCCTCTCCATGGAACAACGCTGATGGGTGTCTTCCTTCATGGTGAAGAATCCATGTGCTACCACAGACGGAATAGGGGAGGTGCAGGGGGTGCAACTTTTTTTAGTATCTAAGGATGTGCGGCATACAAAAATTGTATGATTCACTAAAACCATTTTAGTGATTGGTAACAATTTGTAAAATTTAAATTATAATTCGTTATAGATGACAGAGCTTAATTGAAAGATTAAGTTGAAAACAATCAAAAATTACAAATAAATAATTCATTACAAATAAATAATTCAAACTACATGTAAAAAAAGTAACAGACTAACAACATTACTTACGTGACACCATTTTAGCGATCGATAACAACTTGTAAAATTTGCACTGTATTTCGTTATAGATGACAGAGCTTAATTGAAAGATTAAGTTGAAAACAATCACAAATTATAAATAAATAATTCAAAATACATGTACGAAAAAAGTAACAAACTAACAACATTACTTTTCTGACTTTTTTACCAGCCGATTTTGAGGTCCCTGATTAACTTAATTTTATATCATCTCCGTCTACCTCAAAGAACAGATCCCGCTCAATACCAATAGAGATGCATGCTTCTAGATAAGAGATACAATATGCTGTCTCTGCTTCTCTTCATAGCTGCACAAATATTTAAAAACACAATGCCAAATTAAGTAATTAAATAAATTGCCCTAGTGGAGATTGAATTAATTCTCATGTGGGATTACATAAACAGTGACATGCTGATGAATCTCAAGCATCCTGATGTTGGGATAAATCTCAGCCTCTCTGCTACATGATGGTGATCTTATGACATTAGTAGATAGCAACAAAATTAAGTAGGAAAATTCCTAAGGGAAACACATAATGAGTAGAAGAGACCGAATATAGCATATTTATGATTGAACCTCACCTCTATAAAATCAACTGTGTAGATGCCAATTCGTACCCTAAGCCAATCTAGGCAAGGCAGACGGAGTGTGGAGAATCAGTGTGGGCATCTGGTCGTGCCTCCGTCGCCGGTGCGGGCACGCCGCCATGACATTGTTACACGTCCATCCTTCTGCCCGACCGACGCAGCTGGCTCCGGATGTTGGTGGATGGCGTATGGACGTATGGTCGGATTCTGCTTCCTTGATAGATCAATTTTGTCAATGCCTAGATATTAGGCTGTTTTGTTTGCCGCCATGCAACAGACCCTCCACGTATCTGGCTGATCGATTTTGTCAATACCTAGATATTAGGATATTTTTGTTTGCGGCCATGCAACAAACCCTGGTGCGTGAATGAATTTATTTTCCTTATTTTCGTTGTATATGTTATAGTTTCTAAAATAATAGATTTTTTTTTTCTTTATTTTATCTACAAATAATGGCAGACGTGGGTAATTTTCTAAAAGTTAATATAGATCTAGTGGTACAGATCGGCTGAGCTTATAGATTTAATGGCTAGATGTTTCTAATTAATGTGAGAATTTCTAGTATTTTTTTTTCCTAGCGTGTCCGGTGAGAATTAACGTAGAGGCTTCAATGGAGCCTCCAATTAGTAATAGTAAGATATACATCGTTTTTACACTTCGTGTCACACGCTGGTTACCTATATCTACCGGAGGGATCCATCGAAGTGACATGCATGCCATTATGCGCCCGACTGGTGCCATTGTAAAAGGCGTTTTCTGTCGGCTCTTCTAGACAAGCAGTTGTATACAAGCACTACCCACGTTTTTTGAGGCAAACACGGGGGGTGGGGGTGAGAGACCCCACCTGAATAATTCTCCATGAGATACAATGAGAAGGGGGTGAGATTACAACACTTGAGACAAAGGCGGCGACAATACCAACAACAACATTAACAGAACAAAATGAATCGGCTACCCGATTTAACCTACCAACCGGGGCGAGTGCACACAGTACTTCCTAACTTGTGCCACCCCCGAAGACCGGCTTCGAAAAAGCTCCAAACTACGCCGCAGGTGTAAGGTATTGAGTAAGATCGACAGACAGGCGACAGCAAAGAGTCGTGAGGCATTGAGTCGAGCCACGCGGCGACAACCGTGAGCAAGACCGCCTATGAGCGCATCTAGGCTCCAACCGACGCCCACCTACGCCATTTGGGGGAAGGAAGCCCCAAAGGGGAGGGTAACCGTAAGGAGAACGAAGGGATCCGAGAAGGAGATCAAGGCCCCCGTGACCCAAAGATATGATGAGGCAAGCCAACCCGGGCAACACGGAAGACGGCAAAGCAAGCCGTTGAGAGCGAGCACTCGCGAGGAAGTAATGTGTGCAAAAGCCCAAATAGGTAGGAGGGTTGATGGCCAAAACAAGGAGGGGGGAGAGTAAGAGAGGAGAACACAAGGGAGATGCAAAGGCCGAGCATGCATGGATGGAAGCGAGGTGTGCTTGTATCGATGCCTTCAACAAGGGGAGTGATGCCCGCAGACACCACCATCGACAAGCGGAGCACCAAGCTCGAATGGCTTTTAGCCCGAGACACGCAAGACGGCGAGCCAAGGCCGGGAAGAGTAGCAAACTGGAGCAAGCGGGAATGGCATTTTGAGCGCCCAATGACGCCTTCGGGAAGGGGAATGACGCCCGTGAACGCCATCGCGTCATAAGAGTACTCATGGGGATTTTCATCCCGGGAGGATGCTGCCCATGCCCACCGGGTTGCCATCCCTTACCAAAGAAGCGCAGGCCCGGGGCGGCCAGCGTTTGAGTCCGCGGTGGACGCCGGCCCGTGAGCGAGCTCGCCGGGGGTTCCCCGCGGAGTACGCCCGGCTCTGGCCGACCACCGATGCGAGACGCTGAGGCGGCCGACGATCGCGGCGGCTGGGGCAGCGCCCGCCCCGCATCCTCGCCGCGGGGTCGGCCTCGCCGCGCGTGGTGCCGAGTAGCCCGCGGCCGCCCTTAGATCGAAGATCGGGCGCAGACGCATGGCAGCTCACAGCCCGAAGGTGGTGGCACGGAGCCGCACTGCGGCGGGGAGCGACGACGCGACGACGAGGGCCCCCTGCCCGCTCCGTGCCGTCGGCGACGAGAGCGCTCCAAACCTGGGTGGGCGGGAACCTCGCCCGCGCCTCCGAGCCCGGATCCGGTTGGTGGGGCACCGGATCCGTGCTTTCGGGAGGCCCAGATCGGCTTCCTAGCTCGGCGGCGCCACCCGATGGCACCCTTTATTCCACGGCTTTGGGAGGGAATGAGGAGGGGGAGACGAGGGGGATGGTGAAGGTATAGCGGGAGGGCCTTTTGAGCTCCCCGCGGCGGGCCGCCACCGCCGCTGGCCGGGAAGCGGCGACGGGCGGCGGCCAGGAGATGGCCGCCGGCGGCGGTTCCCGTGGCGGAGTGGGCTAGTCGCCCCGAGTCGCCGCCGGGAGAGACGACGAGCCCACGCCGATTTTTTAGCTCGACGGCGTGATCGTAACTTGCTCCAGCACTACCCACGTTCGAAACTTTCTGAATTCTTAACCCCATGCTCGCCGATTTCGTGTGAAAAAGTTTCATTTTTTTCTACGTATTGAATGAAATGAAACTTGGATGAAACACCCCTCTCAATGTAAAGTTTCATTCTAGAGTTTCATATGTATTTAACTAGCAAATATGCCCCGCGGCGTTGCAACGGGATACATAAATTGTTGTACAATTTATCTTCGACGGCACTCGAGTCTCTTGGTCGCCGAGATCCTCGTCGGCAAGCATGATCCCGCCGCTGCAGCCATCACCCAGCCATCCGATGTGATTGTTCGTGCGTTAGCGCCTCACCGAGGGCAGCCTCCGTCCACGACCATCGCCTCGGAGGCCAGCCAACCATCGATGTGATTGTTCGGTGCGTTAGCGCCTCACCGAGGGCAGCCTCGGTCACAGCGCCCATCGCCTCGGAGACCCGGTGCCCCCGCCCGGTGCCTTACGTCGTATGTATTCCGCGGCTTCTCTGTCCATGGTTTCCCTCTCAAGTTTGTCCCTTGGTCGCCACATTATGGTCGGTATCCTGGTCACCGACGGCGAGCCTTTGAGGCGGTGCTCAAGTCTCTTAATTAAGCTAATTGTCGCCGGGATACTCGTCGGCAAGCATGTCCCACACGTTTGCTCTAGCCAACTCGATCTCGCCGCATCCGTCCACGGCCAAGTCGCCGGGACGGAGGTGATAGTCGTTTAATCGGACCAATGCAATTGGAGTCATATAGTTTGATGATTGCTTCCCATGATTTTTTCTCATGGTGACACGGCAGTTTAGGTTACACATTTTGAGGCCGCGATCAACACCTTTTTCGTGAGCCATATGGTACTAATACAACAAAATGAAACACAAAACATACGAAATATATACTTGAAGGCTAAAATAACAAACAAACGGATCAAAGTAGTTGGGCTCGGGAGATTGATAAATGAGCCTAATATCCTAGTTCTTGTGGGTCTAGCTGGGCTCTGCTTTTTTTTTTTTTTAAGAATGACACAGTACAATACAGACGCCCATAACACGCACGCACAATCACCTCTGAACACACGTACGCAAACCCTACCCCTATGAGCACCTCCGAAGGACTGATCACCCGGCAGATCTGGAGATTCCCGAAGTCACCACCGGCACCTCGTCGTCGGCGGAACGCCGCTACCACTTAATGCATAACGCCAAGTAAATCCCGGAAAATCGGGGAAAGGTGCGAGCACCAGGATTTGAACCCCGGTGGGTAGCGTCCCATTGGACCGCCCCTACCGTGGAGTCGTTTTGTTGGGTCTTGGCCTCTTAGGCCACGACTCTCGATCGGATAGGAATTTTTGGTGCACATTTTTTATTTTTCGTTTTCCTTAAGAATTACATTTTTTCTTTAATGAACACAATAGCACAAGGAACCGACTGGAGCTTGATGATTGAATTTAGCCCACGTGAAGACGATAGAACCCATGAGCCATCCGATTAACCCCTTTTATTACTAACCTCAAGTCCCAAGTACCAACAGTAGTAGGCTCCCATTGTATTTTGGGGCTAGCTGAGCAGGGACCAGGGAGGGTAGGCAGGTACTTGTTTCTCTTATATGTACATGTATGTTCGATCGATCCGCTGTGTACTCAATTTGGATTTGGAAAATAATTAATTTATATGAATCCAAGTGTGCAACACAACTCGTGACTATGTTGGTCTCCAAGTCGTGTGGATAATCAGAATTTGCTGGTTGTATCAACTTTGAACTCGCTGAGGCGAAATCGGGAGGCAGACCCACTTATCCCATCTAAATCATTGATGCCAATCCGATGGCTGAGGAAGATCGTGCGGTCTGCAGGGGTGGACGACGGAAATTTCTTCGCTTTATTAGTAGGTATAGATTACGTGACTCAAAAATAGTTGGTAATATATGCCAATACACTAATTTTTTTCTCTCTTCTTAAATACAGTGTCATGTCATTAAAAATGACTACATGACTACCTATTTAATGCAAATGAAACTCAAATGATACTCCCCATTGAGACAAGCCTTATTTATCTTACAAATTAAAACTTTCATTGGTTTTTAGCAAAACATAGAAATAACTTTATGTCGGCCCAACCATTTATTTCATATTTCGCAACTTTTAAAAACATTTCTAACCTCTGATGAGCTGTAGATACCAAATGGAATTTAAAATCAGCTGGTCGTCCACGCGATTCCTAGTTACTTTTAGGCCACCCAAAATGGTTGATTCATAAGCTAGCTCTAAGTATTTTTTATATTTTAATAAATGTGAAATACAAGTGATGAGCCTGATCTCGAAAAAAATATTTTAATAAAAGTACGAGAAAAGCTAGATATTTATTAAGACTTACACTCATACACAAATTTCAAGCTCATGTGAGAGTGTCATGTGAGTCATCCATGTTACGAGCTACTGCAATATACATATACTAGTATAGCGCCCGTGCGTTGTTTCGGGATAATTAAAATTTATATAAAAGAATAATTAAAATTTATATAAAAACACATGAATCGCATGATAAGATAACAATTATATGAAACGAAACAATGATATTACAGTGACATTTAATCCAAACAAGTTATATTAAAGTAACACAATCGCGAGCACAAGGGCTGCAAAATTAGAAACTATTATTATCACGTAGGGACAAAAGAGATCTGCTTTACCATCCAACTCTAAGCAAGCTATGTCCATATCAAAAGGGCTATGCTTCACCTTTCTGCATGATCAAGTTGCCTTATCCCACCGCAGAGATGCAGACTTATATAAAAATCTTCAGCCTAGCAGGCCCAGCTTTTCATACAACCTACACAAGACCAATAGGCAATCAGATAAATATTACTGCCCGCAGATACTGAAAGCAGAGCATTGAAAACTCAAATCATTTAGAAAGAAGGAAAACAAATATATTTTCTGGGTGTATGTACTTCAATTATTGAGGCCAATAACAATAAGACACTCCATGAAATAAATTGATGTACAACTTATGCAACCAGATAATTAACCTCCATATAATGTAACAATATACAACTTATTTTTTTGAGTGTCTGTATTGCCATGTATTATCATCAAAACAAAATCCTTTTTCCCTGTGGAACCAACACAAAATAAACTGAAAAATTATAGGATCATCCACGGCTGAAAAAGCATAACATCAATCCATCACAATATTTCATTTCCTAATTGTCAGTTCAGTAGCTCATAGAATATATAATGAGTAGCTCATAGAATATATAATGAGAGCTGTATTAACTTTATTATTCTCATATAAAGCATAGGGTACCATCAAAGGCATGATACATACAGTAATAAAATTGAGGTGGCTCCTCTCGCACATGCCACAAAGAAAGATTGGTTATTCGATCCAGCAGTCATTAGAAAACCAGACCTCAGTAATTGTTGCAAAGAGCAAGTGTTCCTGAAGCTTAAACAGGACTACAAACAAAGCAAGTACTTTGGGTAAATAGTTGCTAGAGCAAGGGTAAAACTTCCTGTAGGTTTCCCTACCTTATATGTTCCAATGAAGAGCCATAAGCTTAGTGGCGGACCAATGTTCATAAGATCTGCACTGGTATGTCAATGCACTCCATCAGTTTCTCCTATGGAAGCAACAAAGGAAAAAAAGGAAGAGATTAATTGAGGAAGTAAGATGCATACACTGTTGGCATGCGGACAGACCATGATTATCATCAATCATGCAGAGTATGTATCGGCAGTAGTTGCAAGACCATGAAGAAATAAATGGATATCGAAGATTTTTCCGTAAAACAATCACAGACATCGCAGATGAAGCTGCAGCTGCTGTAGGACATCAATTTGATACTAAATATTATTGATCTTTTTAAAAAAATGATACATCGCCAAGAGAAAGAAATATTTGCAAAGTACCAGATAAATTAAAGGTTCAGATCAGGATGCTTTGAGGAAAACTGAATAAACACTAAAACACATGGTGTTTCTGTGTCAGTCTCTTCTCCTCATTGCATCTACGAATAAGTTCCATCTAAACATTCAGTTTGCTAATTAAAAAACTTACTCTCAACACATTCAGTTTTCCATCTTTGCAAAGACCCAAAAATGCAAAGCATTTTAGATACACCTCTGAATTTTCTGAACAATAATATATAACTCTCAACACAAAAATGATGCATGGGAGTAGAGGCTTAGGATCTAGGATGTAGCCTAATTATTAAAATTAGATAATAATGGCCAATGACATCACCGATTATATGTGACTATTTATACAATGTAGTTAAACCCGTCAGCAGGATGTCAGCTTCCCCATGCTACTGTCCATGTGAACTTGAAAATCATAAGTGAAAAAAAGAAGCTTTAGAGATCAAACCACAAAATAAAAAGCTGACATTCAGAGTAAGCTGACATCCTGCTCATGCCAGGACCTCCTACTGAACAATTGTTATCAGGTCCTAAGATTTCAGTAAATCAGTCAAAGTCTTGATCAGCATAATCAGTCAAGGTCCTGAGAACTAAAAAAATGGCTTCACACTGGTAACTTGATCAGCATAATACCTTGACTAAATATGATGCCATTCATCTGTTCTGAAACCACTTTAATATATAGCCGCATAAAGATCCATCTAAATTATGACAGTTGGTGGACACTAATTCAAGTGATTATGTCAAGTAAAGATTTCAGTTAAACTCTGAATACGCAGCTGAAATCATTTTATTAATGTTAGCCATTTGCACAGAACAGAGTAAGGATAAAGGCATGAGAAAAGCTAGATACTTCCAAGGGACAGGATGTATACCTCAGGTCTCAGTTTGAAGTATCAGTCTGATCTCTTAGAGCCAATGCTCACAAAACACACATTGCATGGGAGAAAGCTTGGTTCTGTGGTTCCTGCAATATTGAACACCCAGTAGTTATCCCAACAATGATCTCAACGGGGAAAAATAGATTATGCATGTAGAAGATATAGATTACTCATTGCATAGGAAGAACGCTAGACTGGAGAGTGAGGTGGGGAGGCAGGGATCACCTCACCGACGGGATGGATGGAGCCGAGGGTGCTATGGACGCCCGGACTGGTTGGCCGGGTCACTGGAGCTGCCGATGCCAAGCGGCAACTGGTCCCCGAGGGTGGTGCAGAAGGCGGCGGAGGGAAAGGAAAGGGCTGGGAGCTCGTGGACGATGCGCGAAGTTCTTGGCCGCGAACACGCCGTGGACGGTGGACGCGAGGCGTGCGGCGTTGTTGCCGGAGGGAGGCAAGGTGGCAGCGCGCCGCGGCAGGGCCGGAGGCGGAGATGATGGCCGTCGCCGCCGTACGGCCGTAGTCATCCGCGCGGTGACGCTGGTGTCCGCGCCCCCGCCACGGCGATCGTCCTTGATGCGATGGGAAGCCGCGCCGGCCGCCGATGTCCGTGTCCGTGGCGGTGGCGTGGGCCAGCGCAAGGGAGGTTCATACCACAGAGGCGTCGGCAGTCCTGCTTGGGACCGGATCTCGCGGAGCGGCGCCCGCCCTGCTTGGGGCCGGAGCTCGTGGTGCGGGGTTGTGGTCGCACGGGAAGGTGAAATCGCACGGGGAAGGGAGATCGTGCGTGCCTTGATTGACTCGGGTTTCCAAAACCCACGGGGCTTGCGGGGGAAGATAAGACAGTTGGTTTCCTTCCAAAGAGAGAGAATTTACGGAGGAAGGAGGAGATCGCGGGGTGGAATTACTTCACGGAGGATTTGATTTGTTTCCTATTTTTACACCATTGCTTTCTTTCTTGTAAAATTACCGATCGCATGGGGAAGCAGAGCTACGGAGCGCGGTCTCGCAGGGAGCGGAGGGAGCGACCTCAAGTTTTTACCTCTCCCTTTCATCCTTTTTATGCAGTAAAGATTAAAAGTTTGCACTATTGAAGAAGTTGACTTAAAATTAATAACTGCTAGCGGATACCATTGAGGGTACTCTTACAATTTGCTTTACATTGCATTTACGGGCGCTAGCCTGTGTTGATAACGAGTTTTTCCAAAGTTTTTTTTTTAAAGGAACATGTATTAATGTTGGTGCATTACACCGACCCTTTTACTGTAGAAATCCCAAGAAAAGGAAAATTATAAAGAAGTACAAAACTTCTGTTCATCTTCCTCGAAGCCTTTAGAGATCCGTTCGTCACCGCCGTCGAAGCCGCTTCCCAATCGTCGTGGGGCACGAGGCCAAACTCCACAAGGTGGAGGCGCGCGAAGGAGGACTTACTTCTAGGCGAATCAGCCGAATAAACTGCCTCCCGGGCGCATCGGCCAACTCCCGTACCCATGACGCATCCTTCGATTCCACCGCCCGGTAACCCGAGCAAAGCTCAGATTTTCACTAAAGAACATCTTCCTTGAGATTAACGAGGGTCAACAACATCATCACGAAGAAGAAGATGACGGTGCGCCGACCCTCGACTCTGGGCGGTCTCCACAGCCTCTCCGTTGGCGTCGGAGAAGATCGCCATCGGAGAACGGAAGAAGCTGCTGCGAGAATTTATTCCGTTGCGTCGTCGTCGCTTCCGCATCGCCCGGCGTCGCCGAGGGAAAAACAAACGCGAGAGGAGCCACGCTCCTCCGACAAAACCAACTCCACCGCCCGAACATTGACGGCGAGCAAACCCTAGACCTAAGACTCGATCAAAACCCTATGAAGACGGGCTGTTGAAGGGGACGGACCCCCGCTTCGTCACCACCGCAACGAGGCCGGAGGGGAGAGCGGGGGGCGTCTGGCGAGCAGCGGCGGCGGCGGTGTCGCCCGGCCTTTCTTTCGCGCGAGAGGCAACCCTAGGAGGCGGCGGCTGCTGAGTTTTCCAAAGTTGAGCGGGGACAAGCAGGCGTAGCCGTGGCTGGGTGAGCGCCGGCACGGCCGCCTGGGTGTGTGCGAGCGGGCAACCGCGACTAACGGGACACGTGTGCTGCCGCAGCCACTAGACCACACGTGAATATGTTGAGGAAAGTCATGGTTCAGTGGTGCTATGGATAAGGAAGAAAAGAAGAAATAGGAAAGAAGAGAAAAAACGATAACATAGTCGTCTTATTCTTTTGGTCTACTGTGTGAAGGCATTTTTGTCAAATGGATATGTCCAAAACATTTTTACCTTCACGTGAAGCTAGGAAAAAAAAAACAAATTTCACCATAAGCCGTGCCAATGCGGGGGCGAGCAATGCAGAAAAGAAACCACATCTTGCTTCTTGCTTTTTATCCAAAAAAACACACACACACACACACACACACACACACACACACACACACACTTCCTGCTTACTTTTTGTTTAGGAAAAACTTTTAGTCAAACTTTATTGATTCGCAATTACTCTTAGGGCCCGTTTGGATCCTTAGAATTTGGGAATTAGAATCTACTTAATAAATTAAGCTATTTAGTTTGGAATTTGAGATTCCCTAACTTTCCAAAATTCACAAATAAGCCTATCTCAAAAAGGGTGTTTCGCGGTCAGTCAATGGAATTCAATTCCTATCTCCCACCCCTATGAATTTGAGATAGGCTTATTTGTGAACTTTGGAAAGTTAGGGAATCTCAAATTCCAAACTAAATAGCTTAATTTATTAAGTAGATTCCAATTTCACAAATTCAAAGGATCCAAACGGGCCCTTATATCATTTACAAGAAGTTGTAAAATAGACGAAGGAGGATCATCTACCCAAATTTGAGAGCTCTTTTTTAACGAAGCTTGCCTTTGAATTACATGATCTACTGCAATAATGACTGATATATATCTTACTAAATCCTTCCAGAGTAGAGCAATCTCATCGTAGATAGCCACTTGAAAGTCCCTAGTTTGGTTTTGACTAATTGATAAAACCCTAGGGCTAATCTCTATCCTTAACTGTAATCTAGCTTGAGATGGTCCTAGCAAAGTAGAGAAGCATGGAGATCATGGTAGATGCATGGAGATGATCCGAAAGATAGTCAAGAGCTTGGATTGGAGAAAAAAAGAAAGAGAAAAACAAAATGGGCTCAAGGCAAAGGTACAAACAATACAACCATTTTTTTTTGCACTCAAGACACCATAGAGGGTGTGAATGATTTATGATCGATAGCGAACTATTAAGAGGAGAAATACTTCAGAAACTTATTCAATCAAGTGCCACCAACTATAATCAATCATGTCGATGCATTAGGACGTAGTTTGCTAACTCCTAACCTCCAGGGGCGGAGCTAAAGGGGGGGTCAGGGGGGGTCCACCGACCCCCTGTGGCCGTCGTCAGACCCACAGGATGTTAAAAAAAAAAAAAAATCCCTATTTGTAGTAAAAAAACCCTATTTGTATATAAAATTATAAATAATTTACCGATTTGTATATAAAAAAATTTTGGTGCACCCCCAATGCTCAATAGCTAGCTCCGCCACTGCTAACCTCCTAAAAATGCACCGCAAAATGCTAACATGGAAGCAAGGGCTTGAAGAAAAGGAAATGGATTGCCTATCTTCTGTTGACCAGACACGTCTGGTGCTTGGGGCTCAAGTGCAACGCATCCCAAGAACTTACCAGACGCACACCCGGACGTAGCACAGTGACTCAGCAGAATCAGGTGGTCACCCGGACGCTGCAAAGTCTTGGTGACCCTGGCTGCGGCAGGAACTGCATTGAAGCAGAGAACAAGCAGAAGTCAAAATGAACTGACTAGACGCATCTGGTCCTGCTCTAACGGCTAGTTTTCGAAGACGGTGGTAGTGTAGGCAGTTGATCTAGTCAGCCCAAAGTGTTGGATTCCCTCTCAACGGCTATGTTTGTTTGAGGGGTCTATAAATATTTGTTGCTCGACTCCAAGGGAGCACTCTTGGCATTTCTAACATCTTTGTATCCTCTTGAGCTAAGCAAACCTCCAAACTCATTCTCTTTGCTCTCTTGCACATTCCAAGTGAGAATGAGTGATCATAGTACATTTGCTTCCTTGAATGATTGCAACTAGTGGAACTTGAAGATCATTGTGGCCGGCGTAGTTCTTGTTACTCTTTGAGAGTACCGCTCCTACTCGGCTTGGAGGTTGTTGGAGGCGTTGGCAAGAGAAGGTGCATGTTCTTGACCACTCCCGGTGATTTGTGAGGGGTTCTTGAGCTTCCCCGTCGAAGCAATGAATTGTTTTAGTGGATTGTGTGTGTCGTTCAGTACCACACTTGCGAGTGGTGTCTTGCATTGCCTTGCAGGGTGTTTGGCTGGCGGGCCTCACTGAAGAACCATCGAGGTGTCAGTCGACACAAGCAAAGACTAGCTTGTTGGTGCCTAAGTGAACTCTAGGTGAACAAATCAACTTGTTCATTGTCTCGTTTGGTGATTGGTTTCATGTTGTTGATTGTAGGATGCATATCCATTTGTGTACACTCTTTCCTAGTTACGTGATTGAGCCAACTCAATTGCTTTTTACTTATTTCTACCATGCTCATGCAAATCTGTTTTCTAATGTTTAAAGGTTGTTTTTACATTCATGCATCAATGTGATTTATTTGTTTCCCCACCCAAATTTACCCATATTTCCTCATGGCTTGAATATTTGGCTGGACAAAGAGAAACAATAAACTTGCCAAAAGAGAAAAAAAAAATAGAGCATGTACAATAACGAGCATATATCAACTACCATATGAGCCTTTGTCAAAAAATAACCCTACCATATTAGCTTATTGGTTGAGTTGGATGAGGAAGACAAGTTGCCTTGTGGCTCCTACCGTCTACCAAATGTAGATGTGCTCCTGCCACCTACACCGCTGAACCAACCTCTCCCACTACCTCGGCGGGTGACACCCTCGCCACCCCACCATTTTCTTGACCGCCACCACCACTGGTTGGGCGGCATCTCCAAAGATCCCTCTTGAGCCATAAACAATAGAAACCCTGACGCTAACCCAACCCCAAACCCTAACCTGTCCTTGCCACAATATGAGAGGAAGAAGAGGAAGGGGAGGAGGACCCACCTTGCTATTGGTGCTAGCCACTGGAACTCGAGAACATGACTCGAAGCTAGAGAAGGGAGAGATACGCAAGGAAGAAGAACATGACTTGCATTTGGGAGGATAAAGCTAAGAGCGAAGTGTCTCTAAATGTTTCTTAATCTTTCAATCTAAATCCTTATGTTGAGTGTCATTTGAATAAAAACACTCATTATATCTTTTCATCTTCAAAAACTACTCTATGCACACTTTGGAGAGCTCATCCCCGATCTCTATCTTTGACTAGCGAGAAACCGGGAATATACAATGGTAATATTTGGAAATCAAATTGAAGAAGTTATAAGAGGAATTTTTCACCAAAATCACTATTCCCATTAGTAGATAAGGATATGAAAAGACTCATACAATTTCTCCAAAATCACTACCTCTTTCACGGAGGCAGGGGGCCTCGCGTCGCTCCTCGAGGGCGGCTCGGGGGCTAACCCTAGCCCCCGCCGCCGCCTCCTCCCACTCTTCTTCACCTCGCTCGCCGGCCAGGCCGGGGCCCCGGGATGCCGGGCGGCAAGCGAGGATGGTGGCGGCGGGGTCTCACACAGGCAGCGCCACGTCTCGGCAGCGGAGGAGGTGGCGCGGCCCGGTGGTCAGGCTGGGCTCGTCGGTGGAAGGCTGCGCGCCAGGTGGAGTCGGAGGCGGGAGGATCTGGACTCCCTGCGCTCGGATCCGGCATCTAAGCGGTGTCGAGGGGGGGGCGGGGCGGCGGTTTCGGCGATTTCCGGCGGCGGGTTCTCTGGGGCCGGTGGATCCGTCCGGCCGTCGAGATCAACGGCGGGCGGTGGAGGTGTTGGTGGTGAGGGTCTTGGAGGCTGTGGTTTCGAGGCGTGCGGACGCAGTGGGCGGTGGCGGCGGAGCGCAGGTGGTGGGGCGGAGCAGCTTCTCATGGTGGCGCAGGCCGACCGTCCATGCACAGGCGTTGGAGAACCCGGTGCGGGCTGATCAGGAGACCCGGGACATTGGGCGTCGCGATACGTCAACCATGGTGGCGGTGATTTCGGACGGCGGCGACAGAGAAGCGATGGTGGTTGGCCGTATTGGGGATGCGTGATTCGTCTGGGCGTTCGGATCGGAACCCCGGTGGCCGGCCATGTGGCTTCCAAAGTTTGTCAAGGTGGAAGAGTTGGGAAAAGGGACGGCGAGGTTGGCGGTGGGACGTCGGCATTTGCTCCAGATCTGAGTTTGGCGATAGTGCACGTCGGGCCGGGCGTTTGGCGAAGCGGCATGGTCCGGGACATGGCATTGGCAGCAAGCCTTGTTCTGGCGGCGGTGACACCGAGGGCGCCACTTTCCTCGGCGGAGGCGCCCGTCTTTTCTTCAAGTGGATCTCTACGGGTGAAAACCAACACCGGTGGGTGGGCGGTGATGGCGTCTTTGGATGGCATTTTCGTTGGAGCGTCGTTTGTGGAAGATCCCTTGGGTGTCGGCTGGTGGCGACATCAAGGTGGCGGCTGTCGCACACGCTTACGGGGCCTTATGCTGTTGCCGGGATCCGGAGTCTCAATGGTGGACGAGTTACCGTTGTTTTCTTTTTATTTGTGCACCGGTGTTTTCGGGTGACTTTGTTTTACCTGTAACAACTTTGTCTTTTAGTTGTAATTTTGTTGGCTTTGATGCATCCTCGGATGACTGAAGCCGGAAATATAATTTCCTTTATCTAAAAAAAAGCTAATACACTCCGTAGTAGCATGCTACACATTGTTCCTAACAATGAAACATTCATAACCTCAAGGTTTGATCATCAAAACCAGATGCATTGTATGTCATTTATGGACACAAAAAAAATTGTTGAGCCGGTCAAATAGTCTTTTGTGATTGTTTTTGAAATGGTGTGTAATCAAGGATTCCAAAGATAACTATGCAACCATCTTTAGAAATTAGTTTGTTGAGGCAATTCTAGGAATTGATTTATTCAGGGATAGAGGGAGTGCCCAATGATGATTTGTCAACAATGAGGGCATATACCGACTATCTTAGAATTGCTACATCCCTTCCTATTTGTAATTAGGAATGTCATTTTATGGACACACCAATTGTCCATCTCTAAAACTATCTATAAAGGCGTTTTTATCCAACTTAAAAGCTTCTTTCCAATCGTGTGTGCGGAGATGCTTTGACATGCATGCACTAGAAGACAAAAACAAAATCAAACCCACTGTAACTAGAGACAACATGCTCAGGGAATTAGACCTTCGTTGTGTTAGGGATTAGGGCTTTGGAGGAGGGGAGAGGGGGTTCTATTGTTGCGGGCGTAGATGGGGGATCTTCTGGGGGCAAAGGCTACTAGACCAGAAATGGGCGGGGTGGTAAAGGTGTTTCCACCGGGTAGTAGGGGGACGCCAATTGGGTGGTGCAGGTGGTAGGGAGGGATGGAGAAGAAGTAGAGTAGGACTAGGATTAGCAACAGCGGTAGAGGAGGAGGTTGGTGGTAGAGGTTGTATTGAAACTATTTTCTCTTAATTAAACACGGGTGAATGGTTCGATTGCAGAAAGAAGATAATAGTGGAGAGAGGGATTAGGAGGTTAGCAGGTGATCCGACACTCTTTGGTGAATTCCAATCCATTCATCACTACTGGAAAAAGTTAGCATATCCGAAAATCGTTTTTGCCTAGCTAGGTAATGCGGTGTGCGTGTATCACAAAGGCTCCTCGCTTGTGTGATCATGCACGGTTATATTGAAAACTATTTTCTCTTAATGAAACACGGGTGAATGGTCCGATCGTAAAAAAAGGAGATAATAGTGGAGAGAGGGAGTAGGAGGTCAGTAGGTGATCCGACACTCTTTTGGTGAATTTCTATCCATTCATCACAACCGGAAAAAAATTAGCATATCCGAAAATCGTTTTTGCCTACAGACTTCCACACCAAGAATATAAGGAATGTCCATATCCATTTGGATTCCTTGCTACGCTAATTTCGCCTCTTTTATTCCCTCTAAAGTAGCTAGAGTTCCATTCATTGAATGATTGAAGAGGAGCATCGATTTGTGAAGCAAGAACTCATATTTAGCCCCGCGCAATGGTTGGAAGCGGAGGAGCTCCACAGCGCGCAAGCGAATCCTGCTTGTGCGGGTTCCTGTGTGGGCTCCTGCGTGGGCAAGGATTTTCATGCTCACATAGCTAGGAGAATTTGCTAGGTGAAGCAAGCTTCTAGTGTGCTACGAAACACGTAATCTTTGTTTGACGAGGTGAAACATAGTGATGAGCAAAACTACCTAGCACGCCCTAATTGAACGTGGGCTCAGGGCTGCTGTCGATGTGCATTGCCAATCAGAGCCTTAGTTCTTTGATCGATTGAAACTGCCGCTCATTGAGAGAGGAACGGATGGCTCGGTGGCTGCTTCCCTCAATCACAGACTCCTCATCGGAGCACTGTACGTCTTAATTTGTACATACTCCCTTCTAAGTTTGCACCTTTTTTGCACCACCGTTTCAGCGGTGCCTTATGTTAGTATTATACTTGCGTCATCTCTCGGGGCAGTTCGCTACGGAAATTGGCTTAAGTCGTGTATGAACTTTCTCGCTCCTCTTAATGAAGTACGAGTTAAGCTCGCTTTCGAAAAAAAAGAGTCACTCGCGGAAAGAATGCTGGTCAAACTTTCTTTATTTTGATTACATTTGTGGAAAATTTGTGTAACATTTATATCTCCAAATAAGTTTATTATAAAAATATATTCAAAGATGACCTAATTATGAACCATAAATATTTATATTTTGTTAAATATGTTGGTCAGAGTTTAAAGGTTTTGACTTTTTGGGAAACCTTTTTTTTTTTTTACAGAGGAAGTAGCTGTGGTAGCCGCTAGGTACGGTTCCGATATGCAGAATGCACTTTCCCATGAACACTCTGCTTACTATAGTCCATCCTGACACAGGTATGGTTCAAACTGTATCCACTGCCACAATAATTATTGTCGAATATCAGACTCTAACATCTCACCGCATCCATAGTCGTAGGGCTGCCGCAGGCAAGTATAAATCTCTCTAAACTGTTATTGGTCAAAATTAGTATCTAGAAATGTTATAGCTTGATGATATAACATGGATGTTTTATAATCAACATATCATCATAAAACGCGTACTTTCATAATATAAAATACACATTTCAATTCCTTCAAAAAAATACGTGCTATCATTATCGATATTGTGTTAGTTAAATAGACATACCAGGGACACTATATCATAATTACTTAAATTTTGTTTATAACCAGAGAAAGTACTTGCACTTGAGTGCTCCTACCGTCCTACGGCACGAAGTGCCCACCACTCCATACATTTTCGGTTTCATGTCATTAAGGCTGCAAGCTCGAGAGATGAGGACGGAGGGAGTTGGAGGTGTGCCGCCGGCGAGCCGCCTGTGGAGGACGCCGACCCCGTACATCTTGCTGGTCGTCGGGTCCATGATGATCCTCATCGCGCTTGTGCTGCTCGTGCTCATCTGCGCGCGAAACGACAGTCGACTCTCGCGGCAGCGGCGCCGGTCGGGCGAGGCGCCCTCGTCGGCGCGGATGGTGCTCGCGCCGCTCGACCGGGAGCCCAAGGTCGCCGTCATCATGGCCGGCGAACGCGCGCCGTCCTTCCTCGCCAGCGCCAAGCCGCTCGCCTGGGGTGCTGACGAGGCTAATGTCGGCGGCGCCGCGCCCGTACCGTACGTGTAGGCACTGGACGACGTACGCGAGCGAAACAGATGGTGACGCGGCGGGCCTAACTTTGTCGGTAGATAATGTGTTTTTTCTTCTTCTTTCCTTTGCTCAGAATTTCCGTGGTGTGTGCCGGTTAAACGCACCATTTCACTGTTTGTATCGACAAGCTTCCAGGTGGGGTTTTTGTTTTCTAGGTGGCGTCACCTGTGTGTTATCAACCAAATGCACCTGATCTTTTCTGGTCATTTTAGGTCCCCTGAAGAGGTGAAAGGATTATAGGAAAACTGAAAAGGAGTCAAAATAACAGAAATCCTAAATCTTGAAGAAGTTCGTGTGTTCGGTCCTATTTCTTGAAAGGCTTGCGAATTGAGTCCCAAATCTTGAGAGGTGCGCGAATTGAGTCCCAAAACTTGAAATTTCTCAAGAAAAACACCTTAAAATCAATCTATGGTGTATATATAAACACTACATACGTCTTTTATGAACCGGAATCCCAAGGCTATGATCAATTCAACCTCGGTGATATTGATTTTCAGTAGATAGAGAAGAAGATTGCCAATGTAATTAATAAAAGTATTCTACTTGCTATAAGCCTACTGGCTGAAAAAATTGATACACAAAAAAAAAATAGAGACGACCACAAGATTTCTATTTGTTATGTCAATCAAATGAAAGTCTTCACGTGTGGTACTTCTATATATCATATCAGGGAGTAATCTTAACAAAAGATATTTTAACACGTCGGCAGTGGCAAGGAGATAGGAGATGTTGTTTATGTTCCTCATTCGAGTCAATACAACATTTACTCTACGACTGCCACTTTGCTATTTTCATGTGGAGAACTGTTCATGTTTCCTATAATTTTAAGATCTCCAACTAGTGTACAGAATTTGTTTACAAGTTGGTTGGCAGAAATAAATAAGAAGCTGAAATCTCAAATTCTTGTGGATGCAAGTGCAATCTATTGGGCCATATGGTTAACTCAAAATGACATCGTGTTCGACAAGGTTCTAGCACCGTCTTATTTGAGGTTATCTTCAAGGTCGCCCTACTTTAAATTTTTGAGGTCCTAGCACCATCTTCAACTTGTATCTTCAACCTCAAAAATAATTTAAAGTCAGTTTTTACTAATTAATATACCAACAAAACTAAAGTTGAAGTAACTGATGTGTAATAGGGGTTATGATTAAATATATTGCAAAAAGGTTTAATTAGATCATCTGAAATAGTTTAGAAAAAAAGAGTGAAGGCCATCACCGGTCCCTAAACTTGTACCGCCCGGTCAAAGCTTCTTCAATAGCCGTGGATGAAATTCATCGCATTAATCGTTGACATTTCTAACACGATCCAAATTAGGAAGGCAAAAGAAATGTATATGGTATCTATCTAATCATGTTAGCTTGGATGTGGAGTTAATCTCATGATCCAACAAAGGCGGAGTTAGGCGGTGTTAGTTGTGGGGTGTAATCATAGTATCATTACCCATAGTGGAGTTAATCTCACTAAGGATATGTACTTAAGGTATACCACTCATTTCTAGGCATTACCTGCATACTAGTCTCATCACCCTAGCAATAACGCTCTAAGAAATGCGGGTATGGTATTCTTAATATGCCTTGATAAAGATGAACATGATACACGCAAGCGCCAGATAGAAACACCATTGTAGCACTTCACCAGAGTCTATCCGGTATCGTATTTATATTTATCACGGGGAAAGGGTAGTCTATGGAAAGTAAGAGAGATAGGGGTGTCTAATGATTAAGTTAGCTTTACTTGAGATTCACTTGCAAAGTGGTATAATGCGGAGTAACCATATGTCTCCAACAATACTCATAACAGGATAAGTCATAAAGTAAAGATAAATGAATAAATGATAACTATCCAAGTCTAAGATCATGGTATGCCACTAGTATCATATGAGCTATTAACATGGTATAGAAAGAATAGAAAGAATATTCCTAACTTACTCATAATCATATGTCAATGAATACTACAATTAGTGCAAATACATCTAGCTATCATGGCAAGGTTGCAATACATCTACACATGGTAAGCATTACTAATGACAATCAAGGATCTAAACTTGATCATCACCGTAATTATGGCTCAACTTGGCCTATCATTCGGGGGTGGACTCCAAAAGACTCAACAGATTTGTCACTCCCGCGATCTAACACACGTCCCCGTAATGTAGGGTGCGATCGCGGAGTAAACGTTGTATAAACACCACGTTTACATATTGCCTACCACCCACTAAGTGATCATCTAAGTGGATGCTATACGACTCCATGCATAAAATATAAGACAAACTCGCTAATTCTAGATATATAATGATAGCATGCATGGATACATATCACTAAGAATATAATCATTATATAGAACAAAGTCATAACAATTGTATTCCAACAAATATACTTACAGATTGGATACAAGAGAGAAGCCACGGTAGAAACTCGCTCCTCTACTACTTCTTGACTATTAAGAATCCAAGGCAAGCTTGACTTCCTCTAGAGCTAACTAGGTAGCTAACTACTTCTAATATGATGAACTAGGGCTTTAGGTCTAGACTTGGTTGGACTTGGATGAGAATGAATCGTAACTGAATTCAACCGAATTAGGGGTTTAGCCCGGGGTCGGGGTGGTCTTCTTATATAGCCATCGGCGATGAACAGGGACCCTTGGATCAAACCGACCTTGAACAACGGTACAAATGTAACCTCAATGTCGGTGGTAAACCGCCATAGAAAGGAGATGCCGACATGGCGGTCGCCATGGATCTTCTCGGCGTCGCCGGGATCCCTGGTCCACAACCGAATCTCCTTCCTCCTCGTGTCTTCGGTGTCTTCTAGAATGTTTTAGTCCACTTTTTGGGTTGAGTTACTTCACGGTCAAGCCTTGTCATCGTATGGGATGTAAACTCTTAGGTTTCTCACCGTTCTTATACGCTTTTATTTCGGTCCCTACAAACACTACTACATGATTGATTTTTACGTGGTGTTCTCGATTTTATTTTTCGTGGCGGGCATTTGAGAAACCGCCACGGAAAATACCCTAATTAACCGTGGCGGTTATTTTTGATTAACCGTGGCCGTTATAATGTACGCCCACGGTAAATCGATTAACCGTGGCGTTTTTATAACCGCCCGCCACGGAAAAAGAAAGTCCAATGGCTCGGCCCAATAAGGCCCTTTTAAGCCCACTATGACCTCAAGTGTATAAAAGCCCACTCACTCTCTAACCGTAACACCACTCAGCCTCACCTCCCTCTTCACACTCCCCAGAACCACCGGCCCTCGGCCACATCGCGGCGGCCGCCCCCTTCCCGACACTTTCGAGCACCGACCCGGCCTTCTCCCTCCCTCCCCATTCCTCCGACGGCGGTGGCGCTCCGACGCGGCGTGCGGGCGGGCGCTCGAGCGGTGCAGCGGCGCCTCCTCCGCGCGGGTGCAGCGGCGCGCTGGCGCGAGAGAGGCGGCGTGCGCGCTGAAGCCTCTCCACCGCGCCGCCCCTAGCCCGGCGGTGAATCCGGGGCGGCGACGGCGGTTCTAGGTGGATGCGGCGTGAATCCGGCCGATCTAGGCGGCGGCGCGGATCGACGCGGCAGGCGCTTCGGTGGCGTCGCTTTCGGCATGGATCCCGGCGGCGGCGTGGATCTAGCTGGCGGCGGCGGCGACCAGCGTGGTAGCGGTGGTGGCAACGACGGCGGCGGCGGGCTCGGGCTCGCGACGGCCCCCGGATGGGCTTGCGGGCTCGAGGCTTTTTTTTTTTTTTTATTCTATTAACGGTGGCGGGCACCAAAAACCGATTCTCCGTGACCTTCCATTGGTGGCGGACCTAAAAACCGCCACGGAAAATCCAAAAAGTCCGCCACGGAAAATCGAGTTATCTAGTAGTGAAAGTCATGGAATACCAAAACTTCGTGAAAATATGTTAGTTAGACCCCTAGACTTATGTTGATATTCATCTTAAGCCCTTATTTCATGTTTAATTGGCTAGTAATATTATGCTATAAGGTATACCAACACACACTGATAATTCACTAAAAGCAAGAGGAAAGAGAGCAGTGGATGATTTAACACTATGCCAATCTTAAACAGCGGAGGGTTCATCTCTATCTTTAGACTTGGGAAAAACTTCAGTTGTTGGTTGGATTATTGGCTGAAACAATAGACTCGTTGGTTAGAAAAGCCATTATTTCACAAGCATTTAGGATTACTTCAGGAGGACCTATTATATTAATAGTGCTTTGATCCTCGCTTAGTGTTTTCAAAAGATAGTTGGAAAGGTTTGTCTATTTCTTCTTTATCTTTGTAGATCAACCTAGCTTTGTACATGCTATTGCTTCTACAATTCACAAGAGTCATTTCTCCCCCCACTCAACTTCGCAAATCGGCGTCCTCAAAATTTTTCATATAGGTCCATAAACTTATTCAATTGTATCGTACCAATCCGCAAACTTAAAAATACTCAATCTTTTTTTCATTTGGGTCATCTCGAGATGACAAACAAGGAAATGAGAAAGGAGGATGATATAAAGGTTAGAGGATTCCCCAATTTCAAAAGATGGCTATCATGGCTCACGGAGGTTTAAATTCTTTATATTTTGAATCTTGAGTTTTTGAAAAGTTGAACTATAAAGTGGGATCCAAGGACCATTGGCTAACGGTTGAACCACATATATCTAGCAAATAACATCATCATTCCCACCCAAAACAACCATAAAAAGTTCATATCGAAATTAACTATTTTGGGTAGGGCTTAAATGTGGCCCTTAACGGACCAATGGACCCAAAGGGGTATACCCATTCTTCTTCACCCCAACATTCACTTCTTCTTCCCCAACGGCTCATTTTGACGAAGAATAGATTAGTGCTCATCTCTCTCTCTCTCTCTCTCTCTCTCTCTCTCTCTCTCTCTCTCTCTCTCTCTCTCTCTCTCTCTATCTATCTATCTATCTATCTATCTATCTATCTATCTCTCTCCTCCATTGTTGCTCTCACTTTCCTCAAGCAAATCCTTGATTCCCACCATCAAAACTTGAGAGAAAAGGCAACAAACCTCGATTGGAGGGTAGATCCATTGATTCCCCAACTCAAAAAGAGCATTTGGTTCATGTTTGGTCGGCGGCCCTAGGGTTTGTTACTCTTGGAGGTTGCTCTAGCCGATTGGTGTCGCCCTTGAGCTTACCAACATGTGTGGATGTCTTGGGAGGTTTGTAACCTTCATTTAAATCAAAGAAATCACACATCATCTCAAGCTTTTTAACTCTCTTGACTTGAGAACGAGGGTGAGGCAAACCTTTATGGCGAGCCAAAGCCTTTTGTGTCTTCCTCAACAATGTGGACTTAGACAAGCCTTGGTGGAGAGCTTAACCACGGGGAGAAATCATTGTGTCTCGCGTGCTTATTTACATTCTTGCAAAGTTCATATTATTTTTAGGGTTTGTGATCTATCTACATGCTAGCTTGTGATAATCTTGTTTTAGGTCACGATATGTGATATATATTTGTGCAACAAAGCTAGAAGTTCATCTCATATTATATCTTATTGTGATATTTTTCGTCTACATAGTGTGGCAGTGTCGCCCTCTATTTTGACATAATTTTGAGTTGAATTTTTACAGACCTATTCAACCCCCTCTCCCCCCCCCTAGGCCACCTACCATTCCAAAGATCCTACAATTTGACTATGTCATCCTAGTCCATAAATTTAGAAATCACACGTTTAGGTTCTCAAATTTGTTCAGTCGTGTCATCCAGGTCCCTAAAGTTGGTTTTGAGTCTCGCCTAGGTACAAACAATGCAATCTAAAAAACTCTATCAAAAAACAATTCATATGAACTCGTATTAAGATAAACTTTGTCTCAACATTGTACCTCGAGACCTGAACAAATTTGAGGACACAATCGGACAAGCTCGAGAACCTAAATGAATGATTTACTCCTATAAGTTTAGGGACCGGAATGACATAGTCATTACAAGTTTGAGGACCTAAACGGTCAATTTGTGAGTTTAGAGACTGGGTTTCATGTCAACAAGTTTTAGGAACCGGTGATACACTTTAGTCTTAGAAAAATAAATTGATGTAAACATTTATGTAAGGGTTCATTTTGACATATGCTAAACCTAGAGGGACTAATTTGGATTTTTTTTTTTTTTCCCCATTAATTTGCACTTGAACCTTTAATTCTGCACACTAGAATCAGTAAATCTCTAGCGAATCGTGTTCGATATGGATGGTTGAAGGACCGGAAGGGTGACTTGTAGCTCTCACGACTCTCTCAAAAATAACTCAACCAAAAACACTAGAGATCTCTCCAAAAGACAAGTAACATGACACTAACCGGCAGTGAGGTGTTAAACGTGAAGTGTGAAGTAACCGCAAATATCACCGGAGAGGAAAGGAGACAAGCGGATACGAGAACGACAGACACTGAATAAAAACTTGGGTAGAGGGGCTGCTCTCCACACACGGGCACACTGGACTCTACCAATAGCACTTGGCAAGTTGTGATCTTGCAAAGCAAATGCAAGTAATTAAATACTCTATAAATGAATATTGCTTGAGGTGAATTACAGAAGCAAGCAAAACACTTTGGACCAATAAAAAACCAACGCTGCTGGACTCCCTGTCAGGCACGATCTGGGCTGTCCGGTTAGCTTCGCCGGACTGTTCGTCTGTCACACGACTGAAAAGAACGAATTGAAGATCTGCTGAGCTCACTGTTGATCAGATCGAGCCGGACTGTCCGGACAAAATAGCTACAAAAACAAACTGTCCGTCCAAAGCTATGACCACAGAACCGGACTGGCTGTGGCTGGGTCAGACTGTCCATCGGCTTGAAAACGAAAAGTGGACGATAGCACAAAACTAGGGTGGTAACGGATCTGGCCCTTTTGGTGGTAATGGATCCGGCCCTTTTGTCTTCTTTCACAATCTCGCTTGGCCCTTTCTATTTTTAGTTCAAAATTATATAGTTTTTCGGTCCGATCCTAATATGTCCCGATCCTTAAATTTTCTAGGCAAAATTGAAGGGCCCTTTACCACCCCTAAGCACAAGGCTACTGGATTCGTTGAAGCTGCAGGTTTGGATTATGCAGGTTTGACAAGCGGGTTGTTTGGACTTGACAACTCAACCCGACCAGGAACCAACCTTGTTCGTCCCTCGACGGCCGGACTATCCGGGCTGGAGGCTGGACTGTCCGCGCCGACGAACGATGCTCAAACAGCAGCGCCAAAGAATTTCCCCAATATTGATTCAAAACCCGATCAAATCTCAATCCCATGTCACAAAATGAAGCCATATGATCTAGGCATGTAGGTGACCAAATCCCTCCAAAAATTTGGCACTTGACCGAGTGAATCAAAAGGAATTTCAGATCACGATCCAAAGACGAAGACAAGAACACTAGACTAAACTTTGCCCAAGTAACTTGTGGGGGATCGATATTTGGGACACCCATACAAGAGCTCCCAACTCGCTATCAACAAGCAAACGCGACTCCGGGTCTCGATCGCACGAGAGGCGTAACAAGACGAGGCGCCCCACCGCGGCGCTCGAAGCCTTCACCGCACATGAGCTCTGCAAGACGGGCGAGCCTCCTCCTCGCCGAGCCCCCATACACGAGCTCCCAGGACGGAGATCCACCTTTTCCGCCGTCGAGCTCTCCCCATAACGAGCTCCCCGTCTTCATCACACTCGACCTCGTCCAGGGGACCTCTTTCCACCTCGCTCGAGCTCCCCCGCGACGAGCCTTACGACGACGACCGCAGAGAGCTCATCCGCCTGCCTTCTCGGAGAAGCCTGCGGGTACAGGAGTTGGTCAACTACTCACGACAAGCTCAACAACTCTCTGACGACCACTATAGCCACGCTGGGCTACGATGGGGAAGAGCTGTCGGCGATCACCTCGCCATGCCCCGTCGGCTCAACAACTCCGCCCACGGTGCCGGGCGGGTACATGCAGTACACCCTCCCCATCCACGATGCGGGCGCGCCCATGCCGAGAAGGCGTCTTCCAACTACGATTAGAGACGGGGCGACACGACCACCGCCCAAAACCACGATTCCAGCGTGCGGCGGCGACCAATTTCGACACAAGCGCTCCGGGCTCGAAGGGAGCTCGCCCGTAGCGGTGAGCTCATCTAAGAGCTCTTTTACCGCATCTACCGCCTGTACATGTATTTTCGTTTCTTCAAGTCTTCAACCCGAGGGGAGCTCATGTTCCCCTGCCCCCTTGCGACTATAAAGGGGAGGTAGGCCTCCGGGTTGAGGCGGGTTCAACACTCGGCTACATAGCACCACACGCACCCACTCGATATTAGCGCTAGCCTCAATCACGCAGAGACTTGGGAGCCTTCTCCCTCTCTCGCTTTGCTTGTACTCGCCCCGGTATGAGCATTTGAGCTCGGATAGTGATCACCACTGGACTAGGGAGCACGATTTGCCCCGAACCAGTATAAATCTTGTGTCATTGTCTCTAGAGCTAGGCCATCAGAGCACGCATTAGCCAGACATTACTGTGACGGTGGTATTAGACCACGACATAACTCAAATCCCCAAGGTAGGTGAGGCCACTAATATGAAACAATTTTGACCTATCGGCCTCTTGAGTTGCAGTTTTAAGATTTTCACGAAGATTCAACTTTGAGATTAACTAGTTTAGTTTAGAGAATTGTGTCCAAAACTCAATTGTCCCTTATCAAAGGAAGATATATTCTATAAAGTGTGGTGGTTGCCCAAGAATTAGTCCATAGTATTCATAATAGCGGGAACCTAGCATTTGTGTGAAACTTGATTACGAAAAAAACTTATGATAGTCTCTTGGACCTTTTTATTTGACATGTTGGTAGATAGGGGGTTTAACCAAACTTTGATTAGTTGTATTAGGAAGATTGTGATAGGGGTTCTATAGGTATTCTCGCTTAAAGGTGTGGAAAGGTCCTTTTTAAGATAGGAAACGGCTTGTGCGTGATTAATTGTAATGAACAAGGGAAAATTGTAGGCGATATATGGGATGGAGTGGCTTTGAAATGTACCCTTAGGAGAATCCTTAATGAGGATCTGTATCAAAAATTGTTTAGAGCTTTTCTGCGATTGTTGTTACTTTCTCCTTGTGCGATGAAACTGATGAGATGACTTCTCTTCTTGAGGATCTTATTCTTCTCGGTCCTTATATAAAGTCATAAACTTTAGAGACATAAAACTAGTGCATATTCTAGCTATTTGGAATGTCATAGTCTCACCTAGAGTTTAAGTTTTTTCTTTGATTGCTCATGAACAATAGGAACCTAACTAGAGATAATCTAGATAAGAGGAGAAATGTTAAAGATGAGACTTGCTTATTCTCAGAATTAAAAGGAAACCAAACAACATCTCTTTTTTGATTGTGTAGTGGCTAAAAGGTGCCGGAATGTTCTATCTATCTTATTAGGGGTACAAGTAGGCTTGGATTTAGCCAATATTAGAAAGTTTTGGCTAAGTAAAAAGGAAATTCTTTAATTAATCTAGTTACTTCTATTGTTATTTGGTCAATTTGGAAACTTAGAAATAATATTTGTTTTCAGAGCGTGGTGGAAGAGTATGGAAATACTCTTCTACATGATTATTAGTTACTTGAAGAGCTAGATCATTCTATGCCCCGGGAAGAAAAGTGACATCAATTGAAACATATCATAGCAAAATTGCAAGAGGAAGCAACTATGGTGTTGTGGCTGCCACAAAATCCTCGGGGATCCAACAAAGTTTTATCGACCGAAGCAAGAAGTCTTAAGCAATAAAGATCGACGAGGAAGCAAGAAGTCTTAAGTAATAAAGAGATGAAGACAAATATGACTTAAGATGATGGTGTGGTGATGAAGGTGACACCTACTCTTCAAACAAGCTCATCAACATTCTCTTCATGGTAGGGTGCTCATGGGTTTGCAGATGGAGTAGTCTCTCTTAGTCGCTGGGTTTCGAACTCTAAAGTTGTAATATTCCTCCGGTGAGAGTGTTGCATTGATATTATTTTGGTTCGTTCCGCCGGAGGTTGGCGAACACTAGGACTTTTGGTTAAAAATTGTGTTGTAAACCTAATTTTGGTTTTTTAGTATCATTTGAAAGTTTGGGGCTTTGCTCTTGAACTCTAAAAAATAAGAACCCTAGACCTAAAAATGGATCGATCTACGGATTCAAGAGGACTCAACCGAAATTCTTTTGGTGAATCATTTTGGGTCTCGACGTAGAACAAATCAGTGCAAGAAGAACGAGCTCAAATGATCCATGGACAAAGAAATTGAAGCTAGAAGAAGGGAGGAAGAAAAGTGACGGAAAATAGAACACGAAAACTCAAATCACAAAGACAACACGCACCCCGATCCCATCGATCCGAAAAAGCCCGGGAGGGCATGAGCACATTTGAGGTGATCTTCCTATGAACGAAGATCACAAAAATATCCGAACCTTTGACAAAGTAGGGGAACTAGAGACTAGGAGAAACCCTAAAGCACGAATCGAACCGGAGAGGCAGCTTTGAGGTGGAGGGATGCCCTCTCTACATATAGTCTCGACCCTAATGACCAAACTACCCCTATTGATACATGGGTCAATACCAAATAGCCAAAGGCATATTAATTGGTTCGATCCGACACCACAATACCTTCTCACTGGTAGCTTCGCTTCGACGCGAACTCCCCGAGGCCGCCATGTGCCATCCTTCCAGCATTGGAACCTCCACCCGGGTTTTGAGGCCCAAACCCATGAAACTGGCCACTGATGGTTTTGAGGCCCAAACCACCAAAGCGGGCCGCGAGTAGCGCATCACGCACGCGCGTCCCCAGCGCTCCAACACGTGTGACCACCATCCTCGACCGCCCGGCGCCAAGTCTTCGAGCCGCCCGCTCGACTTCCCATCATTTTGTCTTGTCTCGACGACATGGTCACTCCACATGTCCTCGCACTTGTCAATGTCCCAAGTGTCAGCCACCACGCCTGGCCACCCGGTGATCTGGTCCCTTGATCCAAGCCTCTTGTCCGCCGTTCACCGCTCTAGGTCCATCGGCACAGCACGTCCTCCTTGGTCTTCATCTCGCTATCAACCACCGTCTCTGAACTCCACACCCGCACAACACAAGCCGAGACAAAGTCAACCCGACACACCTCATGTGCCGGGCTTAGGGTAACCGAGGTAGAAAGAAAAACAAAATAGAAGAAAAATGTCGAGAGTTGACAATCACTCATTACAAAAGCTAAACATAAATAATTATAATCAACCATGTGTTCGTAAAGGTGACACCAAGTGTAGATATTGCAGATCATTTTCAATTGTTGCGTGTGGAAGTTTGACTCCTACAAAAAAATCCACTCATATCATGGAAATGAGCTGTCTTATATATCTGGAATAGTTGGCGTATGTGTGCCTCCAACTAGAATTATTCAATTCAACGCCCGTTGACTTGGTACCGCGGTATCCGTGTTGCATATAATATATTGAAATAAGCGTGTGGAACCGTTCAAAGTTTGTGTCAGTTACTTCTCTCTTACTGCACGATTTTCACTGCTTGACAAGCCATACTAGTATATTGCCTGGCAAGTGCTAGTAGACTGCAGATAGTTGAAGGATGGTCTGCATACAGATAGGAGTGGAGTACATGCTAAAGAGCTTCTTCCCTACTATATATGTCCCATACTCCCCATGTCGATCCTGTCAGCAGCAGCAGCAGCAGCACAGTCATCTTAGCCTCTTAGGGGTACGCTTGATCATCGTCTGCTCCCTGCTTTGCTGCTCCAACGCGCAGTCATGCAATTCCAACCTTGCTCTAGCGGACAGTAGTCTCACCTGGACAACCGTGGACTACGATCGGGTGAACCAGGGCTGTCTGTTCCTCACGGATTCAGGTACCTTGCTGCTTGATACGCAAACTTCCATCCCTCAACAAGAGACACTCAGCTCGTTCAGAAATGGTACGTCTTCAAACTATTGGGCTCTACCTTCCATGGGGATACATCTGGTACGGGGAATCTTCAGGCTTAGCTTCAACATGACGCCGGCGAATAGGAATAGCAGTAGCAGCCTGGTCGTGGCCATACTACCCGCTTACGAATTCAGTGGCAACCAGAACCGTGATATGTCCATAGTACTACCACCCGATTCCTGGAGCCAACAAAACACATCTGCATCTGGTTCTTCGTCCCAAATGGGTTCATGTACATGGCTCTCTGTACGCTGGCGCAAGCACTGCCTGTGTGCAGATTCCAATCGAGCCGGGGAGGACCAACTCCATAGAGGCTTTCCTTGCATACGACCCTCTTGGGAAACGGCTGTCTGTCAGCGTCGGCGACTATCACGGAACCCAGAGGCTCCTGTTGTCGATAAAATCGGTAACACACCAAAAACAAGAGCAAGATCGCGCTCTTAGGCCGAAATCGGGGATCGGCAAGCGCTTAGGGATGTCACACGTGGACCTTGTGCTTCCAACGCTGAGCGCAATACGCAGGACATCGTCGGAGGAGCCTCCAACCTTGCTCTAGCAAGACACGCCGGCGTAGTCTCACCTTGAAACCCGAAACCCCTACGCCCGGACGGAACCGTGAGGGGCTATCTGTTCCTGGGCGGATTCTAGGTACCTGACCGCTCTAGGGCGTTGTTGTCGCAATCTTCCGTTCATGGCATCAACAAGAGAACAAGGAGGTCGTTCAAGCAAGACGGTAGTAGATGTGTTTTTTCATTGGATGTAGATGGGATCAACCTTCCATGAACCCCTTCATTATATCTGGGAGGGTGGTCTTATCCTTTAGGAAGGCTTCAACAGGACGTTTCCAATCACAAAAATCGCACCAAACAAGTTTGGAAACAAACCGGTTTGGATACTACCCGATCAGCCCGAAATTGGGCTCACCGGACGTGGCAACCACCGAACCGTGATATGTCCATAGTACTACGCACCCGATTCCTGGAGCCAACAAAACGTCGCATCGGGTCCGCATCGGGTTCTTCGTCCCAAATGGGTTCATGTACGGATGGCCTCTGGACGCTGGACCGCGCGCACTGCCTGTGTGAGTTCACCTTCCGAAAGGGGAGGATCCTCCTCCAGAATTTGGCTAAGTCTGGAAATACGACCCTCTTCCAAAAATACGGCTGTCTGGAATTTTTGCGGTGGTTTAGCCTATGCCATTTTAGGTGTCAACAGCTCCCTACGCCGTCGCCACCTCCATGGCCTTCGACTTGGGGGAGATGCTGGCGGGGGACCGAGTACGAGCCCAGATTGGCCTTTTCTCCTCGGTCGGGCAGCTCGCTCAGCTCCAGAGCTGGAACTTGACCGTGGACCGGCCTCTCCCCAAGCAAGGCTCCCAGAAATGGGTCGTCATACTGTCCTCGGTGCTGGGCTCCGTAGCTGCGACTCTCGTCGCGGCTGCCGCTGTCTACTGCTACCTCAACTCCAAGTACAGACGGTGGAAGAAGGAGCTGGACGAGCTGGCCAAGACCATGCAGAGCCTCCCCGGTGTGCCGATGTGCATCGACTTCGCAGACATCAAGAAGGCCACCAACAACTTCGACGAGACGATGAAGCTTGGGCGCGGCGGATTTGGGGCCGTCTACGGATGCACGCTTCCTGCTTCAAGTTCAAGGACGGGGCAAGACATCAAGGTGGCCATCAAGAAGTTCACGCGGGGACTCCAGGACCAGCGCTACCAAGACTTCCTCGCGGAGGTCAGCGTCATCAATCGTCTGCGGCACAAGAATGTTGTCCCACTTGTTGGTATGTGCTCCTATGATCTCATTTTTCTTTAATTCCATCCATCTACTCGTCCTTGATTGGATTATATATTGCCTTCCTGCCTAAATTAGACACGGATCGATTTTTTGAATTTCTCATGGAAACTTGCCTAAATTGAAATTATAGGTTGGTCCTACAACAAAGGAGAGCCCCTGCTTATATACGAGTACATGAAGAATGGTAGCTTGGACCAGCATCTGTTCCCGAACAACGGTGGCTTTGGCAAGGGGCGGCAGCAGCAGCAAGATGCAGCTATTGGGCAATGGGACAATCGCTATGGCATTGTCAGGGATATAGCTACAGGTCTGCACTACCTTCATCACGAGCACGAGCCCATGGTGCTGCACCGGGACATCAAGGCAAGCAATGTCATGCTCGACGCCAGCTTCTGTGCTCGCCTCGGTGACTTCGGTATCGCCTGCACAGTCGCTGCAGACAGGAGCTCCATCACCGGCGTCGCGGGAACCATTGGCTACATAGCGCCGGAGAGCATCTACAGCTTCAGGGCTGCACGACAGACTGACGTGTATGCGTTTGGGGTGCTTATCCTTGAGGTGGTTTCTGGCAAGAAGAGTTCAGACGTTCCAGCAGAGGATGGCCACATCAGTCTCTGGGCGCGGCGCCTTCACCGGCAGGGTAAGCTACTGGAGGCCTTAGATGGCATGTTTATCTCAGGGAAGGATGATCAATCTCATGTTGTGGAGGAGGGCAAACGTTTACTGCTGCTTGGCATGGCTTGCACCAGCTTCAATCCGTCCAGTCGCCCGAGCATGACGGATGTAGTTCAGGTTATCAACAAGTTGGCGCCGCCGCCGGACGTGTCACTTGAGCAACCAACACTACCGTGGATGCCAGCGGGAGAATGGTCTTCAGTAAGCTCTGAATCCGGTGCAGCAGCAATGGGTAACAATCAAGATGGGAGTTCAGAAAGCACGACCGAGATTGAGCTGTATCACAGGAAAAAAAACATATGGACGGAATGTAGCAACCAATCCTTCAGGTCAACAGATGGCAATAATCTTCCTTAGGGTCAACACTCCAAGCCAAACTAGAAAGATTCAACAGGATCACTTTATATATCTCTCGGTGGGATCGATGTTTTATGTAAAGATGACATTATGCGCAGTATGGTGTGGCCATGGCACCAAGGGCAAATGAAGCAGCAGATTAGTGACTCTTTGCTGGCAGAGTTGAGATGTTGCGTACTTCTAGTGCTTCAGTACTTTTTCTGCTATTGTTTTTTTCTTTTCCTTAGTTGTGTTGCTAGTCGAGGTGGTGTTTCAGGGAGTTGTTGACGAGCTGTAAATATTTGTATATTTAGTTTTCCTTTACATCGTTACGGCAAAGTTTGTACCGTGCTTTCAACAAAAAATCTCTCAGGGTCCGTTTGGATTCTTGGAATTTAATTCATTGTGATATATGCTTAATTTAATGGAATGGAGTTGGAGAGTGTTTGCATGCAAGTGCAAACATAACATGGTGATAGTGCAAAGTGCAAGTGCAAACTTTGGAATTCAATTCCTATCTCCCACCCTATGAATTTGAGATAGGCTTATTTGTGAACTTTGGAAAGTTAGGTAATCTCAAATTCTAAACTAAATAGCTTAATTTATTAAGTAGATTCTAATTTCTCCAAATTCTAGGGATCCAAACGGGCCCTCAGTGGAATGTTTATTGCCACATTTCCAATCCTACATTGAAATTAAAAATTAACTAGCAACCACGGAGAATGTGTAGGATCCCATGGTCGAGGATGAATGTTGATGGTTGGATTTAGATCGGATGAGTGATGTTTATCACTTGAAAAGGGGAAGCAAAAATCAGGCGCCTGTTATTTAGCAATCTCTTATTTTGCTATGTATACATTGTACACTTATACTTAACAAACTCTTTTGCCCATGGGATCATTATGTAACCTTGCCATGTACCAATATATTTAGAAAGAATTAATTAATACTTATGGATGATGATAAGCCGGCTGTTTGGCTGATGGTTTTGTGCCGCTCATAAGTTCGTTGATGTTGTTTTTTGTGAGAGAAAAACACTATGACGCCTTTTTTATTTCCACACTACCAGAAAATGTAATATTCTTGGAGTAGTGATACCAAAACCCTCAAGATATCATTCCCTTTCAAGATAGATGAACCTCCACTTCTTGGGTACTAATTATTCCATATTTTTGTGAGTTTGCAACTGCCAAGATAATTCCATGTTTCCTTGAGTGTTGTTACGTATTTCTCATTTTCTTGGGTGCTTTTCAAAACTACCAATGTAATTCATATTTTTCTTGAATGATATTAAAAACACCAAAGTAATTCATATTTCCTTAGGTGTAGATGAAAACTGTCAAGGGAATGTTGTTTCATAGCGTGCAAACCTGTATTTCGTTAAGAGGAAGGGTCAAAAGAAAGGCCGAAATACGGATACAAAGGACTCACAAGTAATCCTAGGATTACCGGCAAAAACCCTCAAGTAAATTATTCCTGGCATCAAGAATACAATGTTCAACTTCTAGTCATTGCTCTTAACCACCAATATAATTGACTCGTGGCATTCTTGTTAGTTAGACCTTGCATTTTATATACACAAATGGTCCCTTGATATGATTGTGAAATGAAATATGGTTATTTGTTCGTAAAGGAACAATATTGAGTTGTTAGAGAATGCATACTAGCACTTAGCTTCAGATGCTTAGATAGCTGTAAGAGAAATTTATTTTCTTGGCCTAAAAAAGTGATGCTCAATTTCTTATCCTTTTTTCTTGAACTTGCTTATTTGGCATCAAAATGAATTTTGTTTAGTTCCTTGGCCCTTCCGTCAGTTTGATATGCTTACAGACCCGGGCTGCATGCCTAGGTATACATACCAATATGCTTCTGCTGCTCGCCACTCCCCTTGTGCCTTCACTCCACTTTAGTAACGTGTTCGGTTTCTTGTTTTTCATGTGTGTGCAAAAATTGGATATGGAATGGATCAGCAGTTAGTACCGTTTCCTAGTTGGCTTTTCTGGCCCACAAGGAAACTGCCGAAAAATGGTGGTACCAAGACATGGTGTGGACTGTTTGATTAACATGTGGACCATCGGTATCATTTTAACCGCTTGCATGATAAATCAATTGTCACGCGGTTCACATGTCAGCTGCACATCGGTACCTTGTTTTTGTTAATGATCCATACCCAATTTGTATCTGAAACTACGGGCGAGTATCCGTTTACTTCGTTCGTATTGGCACGGTGGCCACACAGCCGTTGCACGGGGGCCGTGCAATTCCAATGCTAGCTCCTTGCGGCTTGCACTTTGTGTCCAAATCATTTTTTTCTGACGATGAACATGTCATGTCTATAGACCGAGGAGATACATGGCACGTGAAACACGTGAGTAAATAAACGACGCACGTGTCGCCGTGATAGTCGAAATTATAGCAAAACGGAGCGACATGGTGCACCATATGTGGCGACCAGCTATGCGCAGGTACGACCGCAGCGCCATCCATAGCACGATGGATGATGGATACACATGATGCACGTCAAACAGGCTGGGCCTCGTAGGCGACGTGGGGCGTGGCCCATTTAAGCACGGTGTACACGACTGCGATCGGGCCCATGCCGGCTCGGCGTGAAGTGTAAAGACTGTGCCTGGCCACACTCTTACCTCGGAGACCACACTCTTACCTCGGAGAGTCGGCACGGAACAACCTGCCAGATTCACAATCAAACTCGACCACTGTCTAAAATTTCTAGGCCAAAATATAAAACACAAGTGTGTTCAGGTATTTAAAATTTAATAGTCAAACAACTACATACTTCGTTCTCTTATGCAACACGATTCAGTCTGTGCATAAAAAAAAGGAAAACCGTGAACCGAACCAAAAATAACCGGACCGAAACCGATACAACCGGATCCGAAAAATTCGGTTCCAGATCGAGAACTGAAATTATTACGGTTAATTCGGTTTTAAGCCTCGGTTATTTAACCCAAACGAACCGAATTGTCTCTAAAGGCCCATAAAATTTTAAAACACACGCATACAACCCAGCCCAACAGACCTAAACCCTAACACTCCCCACACCAGCTTCACCCCACCCTTTTCGGCGGTTCCCCCTCCCCTCCCCATCCCTCGTCATCCACTCACCACAGGCGTTTGGTATTACCGAACCGGTCGGTTCGGTTCCTCGGTACTCTTCGGTCGGTTCCTCAAGAACTGGGTACCCGATCGGTTCCTCGAAATACTCGGACCGAGGGTATTCGGTATCGGTACTTTTCGGTTCAATTTCGGTATTTAACAAACGATCGAACCTTGTACAGCGAGCCGTCTTGGCTTACCTCACTTCCTCGGTGCGGCGACGGTGCGGGTAGGGAACGTCAAAGTAGGCGGGTGACCGGCCGGGCGTGACAACGCAGTAGGGTGACGGCAAGACGCGTGGTGGCTGCGCCGGGTGCTGCGATGGGCGACGGGGATGGGGATGGGGATGGGGCATCGGTGGCGGGCGCCCTGGCGGCTGCTTTAAGTAACGCGAGGTCAGTGGGCTTGTGCGGGGAAAGGGCAAGAGGCGGCCGACGCCGCCGTGGGTCGGGCGTTGGGGCGGTGTGGGGGTCGGGCTGAGGCGGCGCCGCTCGGGATCGGGGTCGGGAGGGCGGCGGCGGCTGGCGTGCGATCGAGTGGAGTGAGGATGAGGAATGAAGTGAGTTAGAGTTTCTTTTTGTGGGCTTGGGCTACTCTTGGGTTTATATGTTACTATGTTAGATGGGCTGCTTTTTGTAATTCGGTTCTATTTTCGATACCCCGGTAAACCAAGGCCCGGAACCGAATTTACCTCGGTTCTTTCGGCACCTGTGAACTGAGAACCAATTTTTTTGTTCGGTATTTTTTTGGTTCGGTTTTCGGTATTTTTCGGTTCGGTTTCAGTTCTCGGTATTTTGGGCCCGGGATGATCATCCACCATGACTCCGTTGTCCGCCTCGCGCCCAAGCCCCATTCCTCGACCCCTGCACCGTCCGCTCCTCCTCCTTGACACTGTAGTGAAGGTTAGGAGCGGCACGCCCTCCCCCTCCTTCCTACTCTAAGATCCACCAAAGAATACCTCCTCTCCTACATCTAGATCTACCAGTGAAGGACAAGGGCGACAAAGAACCAGCGGCGCGCGGCTTCTGGCGACCCTGCCCCCTTGACGCGGGCGATGGCTCGGCCCTATCCCCCTCTGACGGCTCAGCCATCGGCACGCGCGCGCGGTAGTGCAATTCCGAACGGCGCATGGCCCTCTTGGCTTGAGCAGATGCTATTTTTGCTTTTCCTCTCCTTTATTTTCTCCACTTGACATGGAAGATCAGTTAGTTCGGTTAGAACCTGAACCGAACCGAACTAACCGAAACAAAGTTACTTGTTTCTCGATTTTCAAAAGAACCGAACGGTTTCTATTTTCTAAGAACCGAACTTGATAGTATCCGAGGAACCAAACCGATCGGTTCGGATAGAACCGAATGTCTAGGCTGAAACACAGCTACCATGGCTGAAGCAAAAAAAATACCAATGCTACTTTTCTCGTTCGTAGTCATTGTAGCTCACTGTAGGCTACTACAAGCTTGTTGCAGGCTACAAAGCTGCAAATAGGTGCTGCATAGGTATGTAACCAGCGCCTAAAACGTCATTCTTACCGGGACAATATTTAAACGCTAATACTGGGATAGAGGGAGTATATTATATTAATAATAACAAAAAAATTAGGCATCCAAACATAACTCCTCCGCTCCAAACCCTAATCGCCATGTATGCACTCTTGACCTCTACTAGATTCCCTACCCTACTCCATAGTTTGGATGCATTCCTCTTTCTCAACGCTGTGGTGCTTGCCTCCATGTATATCCTTAACCCTCGCCGCCGCTTCCTCCCACCCAAATTGTTGGCCGTCTCCTTCCTCTACCTCGCTAGTCCCCAAACAATCACTTCCTCCCTTCTACACTCGAGCCTAATCTTTTCCATATGGCACTAACCCAATGGGGCCGGCCACGTGCAACGCCGAAAAGCACATCCCAGGCACGGCCCAGCCCAGCCCCCACGTGTTGACGCCTCGCACGGCCCGCACGTAGTGCCGTGCCTCGGCCGCCACTTCGGCTCATGGGCTGGCTGTAACACCCCTAGTGTTACTATTACTAAAATATGACATGTCATCATAATCATTGCAAAGCATACATGTTAGTTCACCATAAATTGCATTGCACTAAAATAAGTTTAATTATAGCTTTGGTTGAGTTGTCGGATGATAAGATCACGAAAAGGATAGAATCCGGAAGTTACCCCCCTTGTCCGGAAACCCCGATTTGAAACCCTAGTCCATCCCCTTTTCTTTTTATTCAAAATTTATCAAGAATTTGAGGGTGGTCACAAAAGTGAAATGGTAGAGTTTTTAAAGTTGAACATTTTGGGTATTTTGAGTTTTTAAAGTTTAGTTCAAAAATTTAAAGAGATTTTGAATTCGACAAAACCCTATTTACCCCTTTTTCTTTATTTCAAAATCTAAGCAAAATTTGACAAAACTTCCAAAAGCTAGTTTGTAGATCTTGTTGAGATCAACAAAAGATATGTACAAAGTTTTTCAAGTTTCTATATAATTTTAAAAGTAATTTTGAATTCAAATTTCTTACTTTTTGACCCCATTTCAAAAGTCCAATTTCGAGGCCGAATTTGAAAATGTTCCAATTATGAAATTTGTAGATCTTGAAATTTTAAGCAAACTTTGTTTTTGGAAATTTTTGAGTTCAGTTCAAATTCGAGAGTAATTTGACAAACTTGAAGTTAGGGTTTCTCCGCTTTCTGATGCTCGACCCAATCCTCTTACGCACCGCCCGGCCAAAGCGCCGCGCCCGCCGTCCACCGCCGTCCTCTCGCGAAACCGACCGTAGAGGAGCTTCGCGACGTCGCCGTCCACCCTGTCCGACCCCCCTCTCTTATAAATAGGCCGGCCATCGCTGCCGTTTTTCTTCTTTTTCGAAAACCGCCACCGCCGAAATCTCTCCGCCCGCCGTCGTTCGTCGCCGTCGCTCCATCTCTCACCAAACTAGTTTGCCGCCCAGCGACCGCAACTCGCCCACGCTTCATTTGAGCCTAGACCGCGACCTCTCATCACGAGTCGCCCCGCCGCGTTTCTTCCTCGCGCCCCGTTCGGATCGCCACCGCGAGCCCGCCGCCGTCGTTTGCCTTGCTCGGTGAGCTTCGACTTGCTTCTTATCACGTTTTAGCCTCGCCCTCGACATCGTGGTTATAGTCGACTCGTCCTTTTTCCAGCCGACCTCGGGACACGCCGGAACACCGCATCCGAGCTGCGCCGCCCGCCGTCGTCGTCGGCGACCTAAAGCTCGCCGCGCCCCCGTCCAAACCAAGTCACGTTCCAAGTCCGCGGTGAGCTCTCGCCACCCTCCTTCTTTCTCGCTTTTCATTTGCCCACCACACGCCGAACGCCGATCAAGATTCACCGCTGGCTACGGAGTTACTCCCGCCGTCGCGCCGGCGAGCCTCACCTTATCGGGCCAAACATCACCGCAACGCCGCCCGATATCGCTTCACCGGGCCTACCCCAATATCGCCCCAACAGCCGCCATCTCGCTCAATCCGACCGGTCGCCCATGCATAGTAACATGCCA
>JADLZK010002551.1:0-31590 GCA_015847255.1 Hyparrhenia diplandra
GGCCATTTCCAACCTACGCCCCGTCCGATCTCAAATTCATCACTACATCTCTTTCTTTCCGAAAACAAAGTACTATTACTTCCTTCTCAATTAAATTATTTTGATGAAAAGCTTAACTAATTGCTGTATTAAGCATCACTAAGTATTTTAAAAGAAACAAAGTTATCAAGGATGATATTGAAATAACAAGGATGGTAATGCAAAGAATTAGGTTATTACTAACCTCTAATTACTTAATGCAACATAGCATTACATAAGTGATATAAAAACTTTTAAAACATCAAGGAAAGGTTTAAATAACTGTAATCCCTGGCTGCGCATGATCGAATAAAGACTAGTTCTTCGTAGAAACCCAGTAGAACCAACCCGCCCATCGGATGTAAAGAACCTCCCTCGTGATCGACCAGTCGCACTCTTGACACTCTCGAACTCTCGCTCAATTACATCGAAATACACGTATGCCTCAACATGATGCCATATATTTAAATACAGGATGCTTCTGCGTGTGCATGAAAATGATAATACACAACACCTGAGTACAACTTTCCTCTCACGTATAAAGAGTTGCAACCCAACAAAACTACTAACTTTGTCGAAACTACTCTTACAAAGATATCATCACCATTGCCTCAAGGAGTTCTCGTTGCCAGGACCACTCTTGATTGTGATATGATCCAAGTTTCACAAAACAACCCAAAAGTCACACTACCTCAAGTACTAGTCACTAAACAATTTATATATAACACATAAAAATAATAAGAGCTCAAGAGTTGAAAATAATTTAAACATTTCAAAACGACTCCAAACTATACAAGTAGGACACATCATAAAAACAGTACTACAAACATAATTTCTTTTATGATGGATAAATAAAATAATTATTAAAAATCAAGGAAGATGACATTTTTCAATTAACAAAGTTTGTATTTCTTTAAATCATGCAAAACTACTCAAATTCAAAGCTTTAAAATTTTCATGGATTCATATATCACAGAAGGTTCTGCAAAATTCAGAATTTAAAGAGCTATTTTCAAAATTTCTATGAATTTTGAAAGAATCAAAGACTATTCAAAACAAAGGGAAATTAGATAAATCAAGATTTAAACAAAACAGACCAGCCTAAACCGCCCAACATCCCTACAAGCCCAAAGATCAGGGCGTGCCCAAATAATACATAGCAGTCGCCCACCGACTACCAAGGCCATCACAAGTACACGGAGTCGATCGGCGAGAACTCGCCTACGCAAGGAGGTCTCCCATGACGCTGCTTGACTCTACGCGACCCCCCACGACTACAAGACATCGCCGACGGCCAAAACCCGACACCTAAGGCATCAGGGCATGACCACCGACGCTATGGCGCGACGGCGGCTACGCTTTCACGCTGGGCGAAGAGCTCGCCGAGCTTTCTCCCCGACGACGCCGAAAGGGCAAAGATCATCTCCAACAACTCCAGCGATCCTATTTCCCACTTAATCGAACCTAAACTCTACTCCCTATAAGGCGCTGCTACAAGGGCGGAGCTTAACGTCGGGCCAGTTTGGCCGCAAGCTGCTCCTACGCCACGCTGAAAACTAGAAACGACGTGACACATGACTACAAGCTCACCTCGACGCATCATGCCTGGTTTACCTGAGACGCAGGCTGAGGATGGCTCCGCGACTCGCGGGCGCCGGGCGACGGGCGATGCTCCCCAAGTGGCAATCTGGGTGATCGCTCCAAGGTGGTCCGCGCTGCGGGTCATTTAAACTGACGAGATCATGACCACATCATCAAGGCGGCTAGATGGCAAGATCGGGTTGGCACGAGACTCACCAAGACCACCCCGGGCGACGCGAGGTGACGCTACGCTGGCGCCTCCCCGCCACAGAAGACTACTACGGGCGCCATTGCCACGGCTGACTAGAGCTAGCTCAAACGCACGCTATCAAGGAAGTTACAACACTCATGACAAGGTCAAATTTTGTGGATTGAGCCTCGAATTTTGCTTACTCAAGAATCGGCAAATATGCTTCCCATGCATGGAGAAGAAAGAAGAAGGGAAGAACTGGCCACGGCCCAGTTTTATAGGGCAAAGGACCATTGGGACACTTAGCCTGCCACGCCGTGAAACCCTCGGCCCGTAGGTGGTGACGCATTTGCACGCCAAAGGCGCCGGTAGAACGCCATTTCCGCTGATTTTCCGGCCATGACCACGCAGAGGGGGAGAAGAAATCGGTGTGGGTTTCCGCTATCAGAGTCTCTAAAACTAACCTTTTCTCAATTTCATCAAATTCTCCCCAAATTTGAACTCTAAATCTTGAAAAACCTGTAAAGTGACTAAGCCTCAATTTTTCAAGATCTACAATTTTCTGCTAAATTGGAAGATTTTCAAATTCGGCCTCTAAATATGACTTTTTGAAATGCAGTTCAAAATTTTGAAATTTGAATTCAAAATTACTTTTAAAATCATGTAAATAAACTTGAAAAACTTTGTACATGACTTTGCTCATCTCAACAAGATCTACAACTAACTTTTGAAAGTTTTTGCAAATTTTTGCTTAGATTTGAAATAGGTTTTAAATCAAAAAGGAGACAAAAACCCTAGCTTGTGTTTTCAAAATTACTTCAAATTTTGAACTAAACTTTGAAAACTCAAAATACCAACTTTGTTCAACTTCTTTGAAAAACTCTACAAAATTGCTTTAATAACCATACCCAAATTCCTTATAAATTTTGAATAAAAGAAAAGGGGTAAAAGAAAGAATGAATTTAGGTTTTCTTGAAAGTTCAATTCAAATTTTGAATTTGATTCGATTTCGCATTCCCAACCTATACTATCCAACCCTCATCCAACATCACACTTAGAATCAAAACATAAATTAATACAAATCACTCTAAAATTCTTAAGCACAATCATTCTCTTAAAATATGTCCTCATTTTTAATTTCAATGCATTTCAAATTTTCTACTCATGCATGCTTTTATGATAATCATGATGACATGTCAAGATTTTTAGTCGAAAGTAACACCGTGGGGTGTTACACGGTGTTACAGCGGCCGTGCCGCACAAAGAATTTGTATGCCGTGGTGCCCCTCCCCAATGGCGAAGGGCAAGATGGACACCGACACTACCGGGTTTATCCTCGTTCAGCTAACGAGGCCCTACGCCCAGCTGGTGAGTCCCCGCCAGGTTACCTCAAGGCCAAAGGAGAGCCTCGTAGTAGGGGCTGGCTGCGCGCTGCAAGGGAGAGACGTTTCGTCTCAAGCCTCGCGAATGTGGTGGTGGTGGTGGTTGTTCAAGCAAGAATCAGCCGGGTGTCGGCCCTCCAATCGCGGATCCTCCTCAATCCCCCGCTTAATGGGGCATTACTCTCCTTTTATAGTGGGAAGAGGAAGTACGTTTACATATGTGGACGCTTAGGTGGCTAATTCCCCAGGCCGCACTGCTGCATGTGCGCCGCCGCGATTGGCTAGCTCGTGTTGGTTGATGATGACGCTGCCTTGATCCGATGCTGGTAGATGTACGCTTCCCCGTGCCTCCCTCGGTGGTCCGCGGAGGCGCCCCTCACAAATCTATGGCAGGGGCGCTCTGTGATCGCTGATGGCGGCGTGTTGTGCCCGCCGGTGGTCCGCCCAACGCGGGCGCCTTTGACGCTAAGAGTTCGGGAAATGAACAGTTGTTACTCCTCGCTTTTCCCTGCCGAAGCGTACGCGCCACCGCCGCCTTTTGTGTCCCATTAGCTCTGATTGGTGGGATTTGGCGTGTTGATTTAACGCGTAATCGGCGGCCCCGACATATCGCTCCGCGGCAACCGCATTGAATGCGTTGTTTCCCTTCCGCGACATGGAACCTCCCATGCCCGGTGGCCGCGGATCCGGTGAGAGCGGTTGGGCCACCCCGCCCGAGGTTAGAGAGCTGGTAGGGTCTCGCCGCGGGCAGGCAGATTCCGCGCTCGGTTGGTTAGGCCACCTCTACCGAGGTAGCGTGGTCGGTGATAGAGAGCGGTTCCCAGGCCGGAGATCCGACGAGCGGTACCCGCTCGGTGGTTGCCTCAAGGACGGAGATCGAGCCGGGTCCAGGTTCGGGTCGGCACTAATCGGGCACGGCGGTGGCGTCATGGAGCATTCCGGGTCCTCCTTTCTGCGGAAATTCCTGCGACCTTGTCATTCCCCGGGTGTCTTTGCCGGCAGTTTGGTCATGGAGGAAGACAAGCTGGTCAGCACAGCTTGTAGATTTAAATTTAGTATTTTACCGCTGTCCTTCGTGTATTGACTCCTATGGGCCGTGGTGGGCCGCTTCGGTTTCATTAATGATCATGGCTTTGCGCTTGGTCCTTACCGCTAGTTGGGCGTCCTTCAGACGGGATGATGGCAGGCTGAGTTTTACCGGGCTCTGACGGGCCGACAATTCGCTATTAAGAGAATATCGAGGCCCAATATTTAGGTCCCCGGCAAGCCCCGAGCCCCCGAGCGAGTGGGGACTCGCGGGGTTGTGCCGCTCCCGCCGCCATATTTCTTCTCGTGGTGGTTCGTCTACAATGGAGTGCGCTACGAAGACGCGCTGGGGTGTAGCCCCGAGGCCTTGAATGGAATGGCGAATTCCTTCGAGGTCTTTTAAATCCTCGCATCGTCGGCAAGACGAAATGTGACTCTATATTGGCGCTTTGATTGTGCGAGTTCTGCTCATATCTTTGCGTAGGCAGCCCGAGGCCCGCGCGCTTTGTAGCGCAAAGGTCGTCCCGTGCTTCCTCGACTTTGATTATACGCTCTGTCACGCCCTCCTCGAGAGGGAGGAGGAGGGAGATACACCGGTGCCCCGAAAGCCCGACCATGGTGCACTCCGCTTTGAACGCTTGTAGCGAGTCGCTTTTAAGTGCAGTGCCTCGCCCTCGCCGGGAGCAGGGTCGGCCGTAGTGATCTAGGATTCACCCCATGAAAACCTATAGACCGCTTATGCATCCTGCGGTTTGACGCGTCAACCCCGAGGGCCTCAGAGGCCTCCACCTGATGGGACATCTCTATAAATAGCACCCGGTCTCAACATGATCAGAGTCCCGAACACCCCAGAGGGGCTCGTGTATAGCCGTTGTGGTATTTCCGCTTCGCCCCTCGTTCGCTATCCTCGGCGGGCGATCAGAGAAAACTCCCCGTGGGCCCAAAATCGCGGCACCTGAACGTAGGTGCACGGACAAGGCCAGCCCGAGGCTCGCTTGGTCTCACGGTGAGAACTGGCCACTGTGATCGATTTCTTTTGCCTTTAGGGTCGGGCTGGATATGGATGGCTCTATCGCTTTTGCCCCCGGTAATGGAAGACGAAGCGCTCTCACCGCTACCAGGCTGCATGACGGTTCCAAATTGATGGACGGGCCTGCGGCACTGTCGTGGGCAAAGAATCGAGCACCGCCGAGGTGCATTAATGCCCTTTGATTGACGGTTGCAGCGGCCGAAGCCGCCGGATGAGCGTGCCCGCGCATCGCGGGCCGCCCATTCCGTGCGCCGGTTTATTTGCCTGCAAAGTAGCCGCTTCCCTTCCTATATGCCGTACGGGCGGGCGTGACGTCGCCTTTGTTTCTCGCTATTTTCTTCTTGCCTTCTTTTTGCCGCAAGAATGTGAAATAGAGAGAAAGATAAGGAGAGATTGAGGGAGAGATTCACTTGCCTTGTGCTCGCAAGGCGCGAAAGTGGCGCTTGCCGGTGGTCGGGCGCTCGCTCCCCGCTTCATCCATGGCGCACTCTCGTGGCGGCGCATAACGCGGGCGAGGTGCTCGGCGCCGGCCGCGGGTACGAACCACGGGGCGACGGGAGGAAAAAGCTTCAGCTCGTCGAGGAAGGACTTCTTCGCCCTACACCGACACCGAGCGTCGGAGTGGAGAGCCCCGCATTGGGCCGAGGAGCCTAACCTCCCCGATGGCTATGTGGTGAGTTCTGACGACCTTTCACCGCACAAGGAATGAGGGCCGCGGTGCCGTTCATTCGCGCGATCCTCCATTATTATGGTATCGAAGCTCCACCATCTCGCCTCAACTCGACTCTCGAGCCGCCATCTTCGCCACCCTTTATGAGGGATTCCTCGGGATCGAGCCGCGACTGGGACCTTTTGGCCGTGGTTCTTCAAAGGCGGACCTCACCCACCGCTCGATGTCCAAGGGCAAGCCGCGGAGGGTGTTGCTGCTGGTGGTTGCGCGTGCTCCAAGTTAGATCGAATGCACGGCCGGTTCCAGCATTACACCGGGCGCTGCCCTCCAGCGAAGTCAGCCAATAAGTGGTTCCTAGGCTCCCCCTGCGCGACTCTGTCCCGACTGACGGCGCCGAGGCAAGCGTGTCGCGGCTTCGGGGAAGAGGGCATGAACGCTGGGCGGGCGGTGGTCGCCGCTTCCATCTAGGGCTCGGGTGTTGCCATTGATGGCTCGCCCTTTGTGTATGTACCGGATGACCTCCTCTCGCTGCCAATCTTGAGGCATGCCTGGATGTCACCGACTCGGGCGCTTCCACCGATGGCTCGCCAAGAGGGTGGAGGGGAGGCATTGGGGTCACATACCCCAACCGACATCCCGAGGACTTATGCGCCTCCCGCGGGATACATTTTTGGCAATTGTCCTCGGGCTTCAGCGATTTTTGCATTATCTTGTTGTCGTCGTTCCCATCTCGTGATCCTACTCGGCTTTCCGCAGGTCGCTTTCAACTACCACGACTCCTTCCGCCGCGCCGTTCGGACGCCGCGCTGCCGAAGCGGAGAACCGTACTCGGAATGAGCGGATAGGCTCGCAAGGCCGGGCGAAGGAGGAGAAGAAGAAGAGGAACGTGGCTCGCGCTTAACCGCCGGGCCGAAAGCAAGCTAGAGGCGGGCGAACGCTCGGCACCTCACCACCGAGGAGGCCTATGATGAAGATGAGGACGAAGTCGGGCTGTGAACTCGCCGGATGATGACCGTGAGGCTCGCAAGACAGAGGCTGGACGCTGACTTACTCGGGCTCACGGCGAACCCGGTGGAGTCGGGCGAAGCCGAGCCTGGGCCGAGCCTTATAGTCCTTCCAGCCCAAGGCCTTGGAACCGAGTGGTGGTCCCGAGGTCTTGGCCGACGCGGGTACCCTCGAGCGCCACAAAGTGTGGCTCGGAGGGAAGAGCCGACGCATCCCAACGTCGGCACTCTCGGCGCCCGCAAGGCACGGCTCGTGGTGACGAGCCGAGGACGCCCGTCTCGAACCGCTCCGCGCTGCATCGGGAAGCCGTGGAGGGAGACGGCCCGCGCCAAGTGCGCGACGCTCGCCGCAGCCTTCCCGTGTCTCAGCAACACCCAAGCGCATCCTCGAGCTCGTGGAGTCCCTTTGTATTCTCGCAGCTTTTGCTTCTTCTTGTTTCTTTTTGGCTTCTCTTCGATGTGCTCTTTGCTTCGTGAAGCGGGGCCCCCACCCCGACCTTGCACCCCTAAAGAAGGCCCTCAAGGCCGGTGCCTAGGCCTCGGCCGCCTGAGTCGTGGATCGTCCCCTGCAAGACATCGCCGCCTCAAGGCTCGGCCCCTCGTGAGTGTTAGCTTCCCGGGGCGCAGCTCGAAAGCCTCGGAGGGATCGGGCCCGAGCCTCGGCGCCGAGACTTCCTCCCGGTGAAGGGCCGCCCATGGAGGTGATGGCGGGTCGTCCCATCCACCCGATGGCGACCGACTTGGAGGGCCCGACCCAGCCGCTGCGACACTGCACAGCGCTCCCGAGACCCTCGGGCTGTTGGAGAGAGCCCGCTGACGAGGCCGCCTCCCGAGGAGCCAAGCTCCTTTGTCCGGAATTTTTCCCGGGAGGAGCTCTTCGAGGCGGCGGAGACGCATGCGCCCCACGATGTCGCCGGCTCCCCCGGTCCAGGGGGTTCGCGAGGAGTACGATCCCGACTTCATTGCTTCAGCGCTCGACTGACGCCGCCCCTTGGCGAGGTGTCGCCTTTCGGCGACGGGTGAGGACAGTCTCCCGCGGTCACCGCGGAAGGGCCGGGCTGGATTTCTATTGGTTCGCCTTCCTGAAGCCGCTGAGTTGCCTGTGAGAAGCTTTACATTCCCCAGGAGCCAACTCGGGCCGGGCGGGCGGTCCCTCCCTTTTGACCTTGGGTGATGTTCCCGGTCCGCCGTGGTGATTGATGACCGCATCAAGTCTTGGCGTGGAGGACTCCACGAGCAGATTCGGCCAGCAATGCGCAGACGGCCTTGGCGAGGATTAGCGACGAATCAATCCTGCGCCTTTGTCGAGGCCGACGCAGGTGAGTGTCCTGGCCGCTGTTCCTGCAAAGATCTTCTTTTGTGGCGTATCGTAACTGCGGGCGCCCCTGCTACGTGAGCTTCGGGTTCGCCATGGAGAGGTCCGAAAGCCCTTCGGGCCGAATGTCTTGAACTGAACGCCTTTGGGCGTACTCGTGAAGTTGGTCCGTGCCTGAGTGAGACGATTCCGGCTACGCGCTTTTGCCGAGGAGAGGGAGTTCAGCTGACAGTTCCGGGCGGCAGAGCTTGCCAAGGCCAGTCCGAGGCCGCATGTAGCGGGCGGGTCAAAATGGCTCGGATGAGCCAAGACTTTGAGGCCGCCGAAGCAAGCCGCTCCAGGCCCTCGGGAGGCCAATGACGAAGCGGGACAGTCCCGGAGGAGGCGAAGACGCAGAGAGATGTGTGATGCCCGAACACCCATCGGGAGATTTGGTGTCCAGGGGAAACCCTTAGGAAGGAGATGGACCAGCTCCAAAGGTCGCTGGCGTGAGCATGGCGTCATCGCCGGGCGGGGTACTGAAGTGCTAAGGTACTTGTCCCCTAGTAGGCTTTGTCATCTTGATCCCTTCATCTTGCTGATATTGTCTCGTGCTTATCGCCGAGGCGGAGAAGGTCCGGATCGAGGCCCGGGAGACCTTGGCTACGCTTTGCCCGCTGCCTGGAGTAGAGAGCAGTTGCACCAGGAGGCCGGAAGAGGCCTGTGGGATTTCACCCGCCACTTGGTGGCGACAACACGGAGGTCGGGCCTCGCCAGCGTCGCTGAGCTCCTTGGGCGGATTCCTTTAGGCCCGAAGCTGAACGCTTTCCTTCCCGGTTGGCGTCGGACGTGCATGGCTGTGTTCAGCCGCACTTCTGGAACTATCGCCCAGGTGTTGAACAATGTCGCGACCGGGTTTCTTCCTCGCTCATGATGAGGACGACAGGCCACCACCGAGAAGGTCGCATTCTTAGATGCCGCTCAAGACCAAAGATTTTACAACTCCATGGAGGGTGCGCGACTTCGGTTGGCCTCCCGCTTTGAAGAGCAGGTATGCCCCCGTACTCCCCCATAGAGTCAAGCTATAGGGTGGACACGAGATGCCGGACGCCGGGCCCGAGGATAATGCCCGTCCAAGCCTGCCTCGGGATGCTACTCTGGTGGGGGTGCCGCTCGAAGCCGTTTCGCGCCGGTGGATGAGGCCCGCTGGATCGCCTTTTGAACTCCTCCTTGTATGAAGAAGTTAAATTTGTGAGAAGTATGTACATAAACACCGGTGCTGCCCGAGGCATGTGACCCAGGCAGGTGCGTTTATGATAGTGTATGCGTTCCTCGGATTTCATGTTTGTTGTGTGGCCAGGTCGCTTGCCTTCTCCGCCACAAAGTAGTGAGCACGGGTGCCTCGAGGCGTCCGCTTTTGGCTGCGTCTACTCGCAGGATTTCTCCGCTCATAAGATAGTGAGCACGGTGCTCTCGGGGCGCATCCGTTTAGTTCGCTATCTCACTTAGGATTTTAAGCGCAGCAAACCTTTCGCAGCTCAAACAATCGATCCGGTGTGCGCGAGAACTTTTTGTTGAAAAAGTTTCGAAAAAAGAAGAAGATGAGGAGGGAGGGTCCCCACAGATAGCCCTCGAGGGAGTTTTAGCCTTGTGCTGGACGAGGCTAAGACTCCTTTGAGTTGTGAACAAGAAGTTGATTTTCATAAAAGATGTAGATCTTTTATTTGAGCGAAAAAAAAAAAAACACAAGTGTCCAACTTTATGTGCGAGGTTAAGGGTAGAAGCGGCAGCGCGCTCTATGTTCCAGCGCTAGAGTAGACTTCGCCTTCTCATTCTTCAACTTGTAGGTGCGGGCCTTAGTAGTATCGGGCGATGAAATATGGCCCTTCCCAAAGGTGGTGTCAACTTGTGGCATCCTTTTGTTGTCTTGTTTCAAATTTTGATGCGGGGTCATTGACTTGGAACTCCCGAGGCTTAAGTCGCTTTGGCGTGATACTTCCAAGGGCTTGTTGGTATCTTGCCGACCGCAGAAAAGGAGTGCGACGCCTCGGCCTCATCGACTTGGTCAATGGAGTCTTGCCTTGCACGCCATTGCCTTGCTCGAGTAGGCTTGGAGCCCTCGGGACCCATATTCAACGTCGTCAGGCAAGATTGCCTCGGCTCCATAGACAAAGAATGGGGTGAAACCCGTGGGCCCGGCTTCGCCGCTCGGAGACTCCACAAAACCGATGGTAGCTCCCGTACCACCTTTTCCCGTATTGGGTTCACCGATTGAAGATCCTGCTTAAGGCCTTGTAAGATCATGCCATTGGCACGCCTACTTGACCATTGGTCTTCGGGTGGGCTACGGCCGAGGTGTCAATCGATGCCGAATCATCACAAAAGTTGAGGAACTTCTTTTCCCACAAAGTTGGTTCCTTATCCGTGATGATGGAGTTCGACTCAAAACGGGAAATGATGTTTGTGAAGAACTTCACCGCTTCCTCGGCCCGCAGGGTTCACCTACGCCGGGCTTCGATCCACTTGGAGAACTTGTCGATGGCGCATTAAGACATGGGTGTGTCCTCTGTGCACTTTTCGTAAGGGACCGACCATGTCGAGCCCCCATACCGCAAACGCCATGTGAGAGGTATGGTTTGGAGGGGCTTGTGCCGGAAGATGCGCCTTTTCAGGCGTAGAATTGACACTTTTGCAAAAGCATCATTTGGTTGGCGCCCCGACGCCAGGGCCGGGTGAGAAGCCTTGGTCAAGACTTTACCGACTAGGGTCCCCGGGCGCATGATGACGCGATTCACCCTTGGTGGGTGTCTTCGCTGCATCCTTGCCCTCCGCCGGGGGGTATGCAGCATGTATATCCCCGAGGCCCTTTTCTTATGCCACTCTTTTTGGTCTCCAACTAGCACGAAGGATTTTGCCCTTTGGCCAATCGGCGGCCTCGTATTATCCTCGGTAATTCGCCCTCGGTTGAGGTAGTCTAATAGAGGTTCTCTCCCTGGCCGGGGCTTGGTCGACCGCCATGGCCTCGGGTGTGGCCTCGCTTCCGTGATCGTCTTCTTGAGCCCCCAGGGTATTTCCAAGAGGGTGTAACTTTAAGGGGCTCATTGAGGTCCCGTGAGTACGTTTGGGGGAACGGTACCGTGGCTTGGCGACTTTGGCAAGTTCATCCGCTTCATTGTACGCTGCCTGGGGTGTGCTTGTGCTCAGCCCATGAAACTTCCCCTCCAGCTTCGCGACTTCCCGCAATATGCTTCCATCTTGGGGTCACGCACGCCCAGGCCCTTCATGACTTGATCGATAATCAGCTTGAGAATCTCCCCGGTCTCCAACCGCCGGATCCCGGAGGTCTACCGCCATCCCGGTGACCGCGACTAACCTCAGATTCCCGCGACGTTGTTGAGGCGGGAAGTGCAAACCGATGGCGCATCTTGTGTGGACTCCCCGAGGGTGAGATGAAGAGCAAAACCAGCCCCCGCTACCGCCTTCATCATGGATCCGGCGAAATACATGGTCTAGCATTCTACCGGATCGCCGTGGGTAGTTGTGTGTCGGGTCCATTCGCCACAAAGTCACCAGACTTGAGACTTAATCGCTTTCGAGGCGTGAATGAGATTGCCTCACCCATGAGCTCTACCCACCACTTTGCCACCACTTCCCATGGCCTCGGTTTTGGAGGATTTCTCCGAGGGGAAAGAAGACACCACGCAACCGGGTGCGCTGGTGGAAGTAGGTGGCTAAGTTTTCTTCGTGGACAATATGATGGCATGTGAGCTTCGTGATCGGCGAAGTACCGAAGTCTTGCGCGAAAAGTACTCGCCGATGAAGTAAACGGGATGTTGAATCGCAACGATGCCTTCTTCCCCGACGCCAACCACTTACTCACGGGCCGACTACCTCGGTAGTGGCCGGATTTAGAGGAGCAATGTTTCTCCCCGGATTTGGTGGTATAAGATTGGAGGGACTAGTCGATTTTCTTAAGGTTGCCGAGGGCTTCCTACCGGGTCCAGCAAAGTGCTCGGACTTGCGTAGGAGCCGAGAAGGGGAGTCCCCTTTCCCCGAAAGGGTGAAATGAACCTCGCTTAATGAAGCCATGCAGCCCATGACCTTTTGAACTCCTTTGAGGTCTCGATGGGCCCCATCTTTCGCGGATTGGCGCCCCACCTTGGCCGGATTTGCTTCAATGCCCCGCTAGAGACGATGAAGCCCAAGAGTATCCTCTGGGGACCCCAAATACGCATTTTTGGGGGTTGAGTTTGACTCCCTTCTTTGTTCAAGCACTCGAAGGTTTCCACGCAGGTCTCCCACGAGGTCCGCGGTTTTCTTGGACTTGACCACTATGTCATCGACATAGGCTTCTACGATCCTCCCAATGAGTTCCCGAAGATGATTTGCATGCACCGCCGGGTATGTTGCCCCAAAGCCGTTCCTCAACCCAAAGGGCATTGTGAGGTAGCAATACATCCCGGCGGGTGTTATGAAGGAAGTCGAAATGGTCGTGACTCTTTCATTTTGATCCGATGGTAACCCGAGTAATGACGAGAAAGGACAAAGTTTCGCACCCGGGCCGGTGGAGTCGACAATTTGGTCGATCCGAGGCAAAGGAAAGGGAACTTTCGGCATGCTTTGTTGAGACTAGTGTAGTCCACACATCCGCCATTTCCCATTCTTTTTTCCACTAATACGTGATTAGCTAACCACTCACAGGTGGGATACTTCTTTTATAATCCGCCTAAAAGAGTTTTTGTGGATCTCCTCGCCGATCTTTCGCTGGTATCGTCAAAACGGCGCAGCGGGCCGCGACGGCCGCTTTTGGAGCCGTGCCGATGTCTAGGGAGTGCTTCGGCAACATCCCTCGGTATGCCCGCATGTCCGAGGGTCCCCACGCGAACGTCTTGGCGTTCGCCGCAGGAGGAAGTCGATGAGCATCGCTTCCTCAACCAGATCCGGATCGGCTGATGGTCGCGACTTCTCCTTCGTTCTTGGGATCAGTGGGATCTTCTTGGTGCGAGGAGGGGCCAAAGCTCCGACGTGACAGCTTGGCCTCGCGTTCTCATCCGCGGATCTTGTGAAGCTCTCTTCTTCAGCGTCGGCCAACGAGTGCTTCGCCGATGGCGGCGCCGGGCGCATCCACGCTCTCTCTACGCCGCACTCATATGCGGTGGTGCGAGGGACCGTCGATGACACCCGCCGGTCCCGCATCTTGAGCTTGGAGGTAGGTGTAATTCCGGAACCAGCCATAAATTTGGCATAGCGGGGCGCCCAGGAGTGCGTGGTAAGTACCTCGGACCCCAGGATCTCAAAGGTAAGCGTTTCTTGCTTGGGAAGTTGGAGGGGTCCCGAAGCAAACCGGCAGTCGATCTTTGCGAGGGGCTTCGGGTTGCTTGCCGGGGACAACTCCATTGAATGCCGCCCTCCGACGGATCTTGGACTTGTCCACCCCGAGGAGGTCAAGGGTTTCCTCATAGATGAGGTTGAGGCCGCTTTCCTCCATCCATGAGGACCTTGGTGGCCGAGAGTATTGGCAATGATGGGATCCACTACCAATTGGATAAGCCCCGGTTTGGGATGTGCCGAGGGTGATCCGACCGGTCAAGGTGATGGCTTTGATCGGTCGGACCATTTGCGCGAGCCGGGATCGCCGGCTCGGTTGCATACACCTCCCGCCGATTCCTTCTTGCGTTGCCGACCGACATGTTCTTTGGTGTTGCCGAAGATCATAAAGCGAGTTGTTCACCTTCGGGAAGGCCTTGTTCCTCGGCGCTACCCTTGGGCGCTTCTCCCTCTTCCCGAGAATGGCCTTGAAGCTTAGCGAAGTGTTTGCGCACCATTTGCATTCCCAGGGTGTGCTTGACGGGTAGCTATGATTAGCACGGTTTCTTGAGCATCTTTGTCGAAGGTCTCCCGTGAGCGGGGGGTCGGTTTCCTTTGCGGTCGACTGCATCCACCATGTCCTCATCATCGGCATTGAGGGCCCGGCCCTTGCCCTTGCGGCTCTTGTCTTTTTCTTCTTCTTCTTGTTCTCCCGAGGTGGGAACCCTGGGCTCCTCTTCCTTGCGCTTTCCTTTGCCCGAGCCTTGATTGAACAAAGCCCGACGGCCTCCCTCGCCACTAGCTTGAACTTAGTGGCGTGTCCATCGGCTCATTGGCCTCGGTCGGTCCGCGCCCCTAGCTTCTTCACGAGATCTCGGCACGTGGTGCCGGCCAAGAAGGCCCCTATGACATCCGAATCACATTAGGGAGCTGGGGCCCGCTGCTTGAGAAGCGCATGGGGATGTAGTCACGCGGGGACTCGTGGGGCTTCGCGGCGGCAGCGGAGATCCCATGAGTTGCTCGGGCGCGGGTGCATGCCTTGGAAGTTCCCTCGGAAGGGTTCTCTCCAAGTGCACGCCCAATTTGTTATGAGGTGGTGGAAGATGTTCCGGCCGGGGCCCTAGCGAGTCGGAGGAGAGATCTGAGAGGCAAATTCCCGGTGTATATTTGTCGTCATGTGCCCTCAAGAGCCGACATACCGGTAGATAGTCGGCCCACGACCATACTTTCGAGGTCGAGTTCCCCCGAGTATTTCTCAAGATGGCACGGAGGCACGAAGCGCGAGGGGGTGGTGCTCTCGATGTCCCTTGTGAAGCGCTGTGGCCGGGGTGGATCGGGGAGTACCCTCGATCCCTCGGCGCATACGTGCGTCTTGTCCCGTTGGTCGCCGGTGAGAGCCACCCTCGCGGGGGAAGCCCATTTGTTTGAAGTTCTTCCGGGGAGGTCATGGCCGCCTCGGTTATGATCTCGGCGGGGGTCCTCCATGCGTTCCCAGGCCGGGCGGTTGCTTTGCGGTTGTCGCACCGTGCGTTTCCCGGGCGAGCCTCACGCGGCAGCTTTGCCCTAGGTCCGACGGAGCCCTCGCCGACTTCGCGGATTCCTCCCGTCGTCATGGCGTTACGCTCGATCGCGGGAAGCGAGCTCTCGCTTGTTGCACGGCAGCTGCGTCGAGAAGATGTCGAAGTCCTTCCCGAATGCGCCTACCCTCGGTGGTAGAGGGCTCGGGCATTTCATGTACCAAAGCATGGCGGCCGCAGCCACGTTGAGACCGGCTCCGTTGAACGGGGCCGCTATGTCGCGAAGCGGGGTGCATCCTACGGTCCACAGCGTCTACCGCCGCGAGCTCTGGGGTGCCTCGGGCGGCGCTGGCTGAGCCTGCTCCGTCGAATGTTCGCTCCGAGTTGTCGAAAGTCGTAGCGGATTCCACGCGGATTCGTTTCTGTAAATCTTGGTTGTGCATTCCGCCGCCGGTGCGCGGCGCCGCCCTGGCTTGGGATGTGGGTGGAGGCCGCCGGTCGGCTGCGGCCGGGGCCCGCCGTGGCGGTACATCCACCTCTTCTTCATCGGAGACATCGGTGAGGGCGGCCGTTTTGCTCGATCTCAATGTTGAAGCATTCCCGCGTGGGGTCATAGTAGTCGTCCTGGCTGCCAGCCCGGGCGCCCGAACGAGGAGGGAGGAAGTTTCGGTTCTCGACGGTGCGACTTAACCCGCCGGATCTCGGACCAAGGCCCCACCGTTTCCTGACGCAGGAGGCAAGACGGGTCTCGCAGCGATCCTTTGGCGGATGCGTTCTTCCGCATAATCATCCGTGGGATAGCGCTTCAGGTGGAACGGCGGCGGGTCCGCCGTGCTCTCCTTTGCGCGTTTCGGCGAGGTCTCCCACCGGCGAAGGTTTCGGGATTTCTTCCCATGCTTTGCGTGGAGGCATTCTCCCTATGATTAGGGTTTTGGGCATCCGCCACGAAAGCAAACCGCAGGGAAGGATCGCCCGACAGGGTTCTTCCGAGACCGCCGTGAGTCGCGCCCGGGTGGGGTGCTGCGGACTCGAGTCCGTCGCGAACGCGCCTTGCGCGGCTGGTGATGCGTCTTTTGCCCGCCTTGCGCTGGGCGGCCGTGGACGGCCGCCATTGCGCGATCGTAGGGAGACGCCGCCCTCTTTCCGCCACCATGACGCTCTGGAGGAGCATCTCGTGAAGTTGCGTTGCGCCGCCACGGGCTCCGGCGTTCTAAAGAATAGTGGCGTTCCGCGCGGGAGCTCGTACCCGGCGAGTAGGGTGGAAATGAAGGGAAAACGCCATGAGGGCTGTCGGAGATGCAGAGTGCACACGGCGGTCCCTACCCGGCGCGCGCCAATCGGCGTTCCTCGAGCGGCCGGTGCCTCGGGTGCCGGCAATAAAGAATTTGTAGGCCGTGTGCACCCTCTCCCAATGGCGTGGCGCAAGATGGACACCGGACACGGCTGGTTTATCCTGGTTCAGGCCAACGGGGCCCTACGTCCAGCGGGGTGGTGTCCGCTCGTGTTACCTCGCTCAAACGAGGAGCTTCGCAAGTAGGGGTTTCTGGCGGTTGTGAGGGAGAGAAAACGGGTCTCAAGCCTCACGATCGTGGGTGTGGGAGGTGGTTGTCTAGCTAGATTCGCGGTTGGTTGATCAAGTGATCCCCCGCGTCCTCATCCGAATCCCCCGCTAATGGGGCATTACTCCCCCTTTTTATAGTGGGAAGAGGGAAGTAATGTTTATATGTGGACGCCCTAGGTGGCTAATACCCGAGGCTATGCGGTTGCATGTGCGCGGCCGAGGGTCCGATTAGCTTGGATGTTGCTTGATGATGACACGCAGCGTCTTGATCCGGGTGTACGTGCCGTTTCCCGGTGCCCCCAGGGAAACGTGAGGGCGCCCCCTCACGAAATCCGCATGGCAAGGGGCGCCCTGTGAACGCGGGCCCGTGGTGTGTCAGGCGCCCGGGGGCTCGCCTAACAACATGGCGTCTCGACGGTGTTTCTGGGAAATGAGCAGTGTGGCCACGATTTCCGGGTGCCGGCGGCGTAATGCATCACCAGCTCAGCCTTGTGTCCCATCGATAATGGATGGGGGGAGGGATTTGGCGGGTTGATTTGGCCAGGGGGTACCGATGGCCACGACATATCGTTTCGCCGTGCAACCGCATTGAATGCGGTTGTTTCTTCCTGCACGGAACCTCCCATGCCCAGAGGTACGTGACCGCTGGGTGAGATGGTTGGGCCACCCCGCCAGAGGCTAGAGAGCTGGGTCTCGCTCGGGCGGCGGAGATGCCGCGCCGGGTGTGAGGAGCTAGGCCACCCTCGGCCGAGATATCAGCGCCAGGGATAGAGAGAGCTGTGCCCCTCGAGCGACGGAGATTCTGCGCCCGAGGGTGGTGAGCTGGGCCACCCTCGATTCCCCAAGCGCCCGCCGGGGATGAGAGCGTGTGCTCCCTCGGGGGCGGGGGACGAGATCGGCGCTAAGTCCGTGGCCCAGGTCGCGGGGTGACGCCATGGAGCGCTTCTGGTTCTCCTTCCTGTGAAGTTCTCGACCTTGTCACTCCCGAGTGTAGAAGCTCTTTGTCCGACGCTTGGTCATGGAGGAAGACAAGCCGGACGAGACCGCTTGTAGATTAAGTCAGTATTTTACGGTGTCCTTCGTGGGCGGTGACTCCTGTGGGCCGCTGGTGGGCCGACTCCGGTTTCATGTAATCGTCATGGCACTTTGGCTAGTTCTTTCTTTGTTCGCCGCCCTTCATAGCGGGACGATGGCGAGCTAGGTTTTACCGGGCCTTGACGGGCCGACGGGATTCTCTTATATCGAGAATGTCTCGAGGGCCCAATATTTAGGTCCCCGGACAGCCATCTCGGACGTGGCTGGCCAGCTGGGGGCTTCGAGACACGCCATCCACCCGCCCATGCCCTCCATATCGGAATAGTAACCAAGCCCACTATGAATAGCACGTGGGCAGGCCCCCATATCGGAATAGTAACCAAGCCCACTATGAATGGTAGCAGCCACTTGATTGGGCTGCTACCTTTGTTTAAGGTGTTGGACCAAATACGGCCCGAGAGTCCTTTTTTTAATAAATTGTTTTTCCAATTTTGATTATTTGAATAGTCTTGATTCTTTCAAAATTCATAGAAATTCAAAAAATAGCTTCAAAAAATTCTGAAATTTTTGTAGAGTCTTCTTATGAGTATATGAATCCATGAAAATTATGAAACTTGAATTTTGAATACTTTTGACATGATTTAAAAATATAAATTTTAATTAAAAATGCGTCTTCCTTGATTTTTAATAATTATTTTATTTATCCACAAATCATGAAATTTATTTTGTACTGTTTTCATGACATGACCTACGTACAAAAATTTTGAGCTTGTTTAAAGAAAGTTAAAATATTTATTATTTCATGCTCTATTATTTCATGTGATTTGTAAATCATTTAGTGTCAAATAATTTAGGTTTTTTGTGTGACAATTGAGTTGTTTTGTGAATCTTGGATCATACCACAATCGATGGTCCTTGAGAACTCCTTAGGCAATGGTGATGATATCTCGTAAGAGTAGTTCAACAAGTTAGTTTTTGTTGGATTGCAACTTTATCGTGAAGTAAATCATATTCTTGTTTATCATTTCATGCACCATAAGCATCATATTTAAATATATGACATCATGTTGAAGCATACATTATTTTTGTGTAGTGAACGAGGTTGAGGGTATCAAGTCCGAGCAATCACGAGGAGGTTCCATATCCGATGGAAGCGGGTTCGGATTTCTCTCGATTTTCTCAAGAACTAGCTTATTCCAGTCAACGTAAGGCAAGCCCAGGTTCATTAAACCCTTTCCTTGATATTTTAAAAGCTTATATCACTTTTGTATATGCTTTGTTGCATTAAGTAATTAGGAGTTGAGTGATAACCTAATTGTTGCATTACCATCCTTGTTTATTTCAATACCATCCTTGTTAACCGTTTATTTCAAAAATGTTTAGTGATGCTTAGCCCCGCTTAATTAGATAAGCTTTTTTTCATCAAAATGAGTTATTTGAGAAGATGATACTTGTTTTTGGAAAAAGAAAGAGATGTAGTGATGAATTTGAGATCGGACGGGGACGTAGGTGGAAAGCCGTGGGATACCTAGTTGCGTGCTTGTCCCGTGTTGATCGTTTAAGGACCGTCCGTTGTTTGGCCTGAGTGAAATCGGGATGTGTTGAACGCATATTGCGCTGAGACCTTTGTGGTCAATGGCATGTAACCGACCGGTAGTCACCCGGCATCGATCGACCCTAACTAGCCACATACTCCGGTAAGTCGGATCTCGGTGGAGCCAAATCGGGGAATGGCAACCACGCGACCGGGAGTGGAGAGATGGCGGGGAGTAGCGTGTACCCACCCTACTCGGGTCAAGCGTCATTAGGACGGGGTAGGGAGGTGGAGTACCGTGCTCTCGGGTGGCCGCAGCCTCTTTCCCGTTTTGGACAAATCGAAAGAAGGTTGATATATGCAAGCTTAAGTGCTACATATGTCGTGTGGTTAGGGATCCCCAAATTGGTTTTGAATCGGTTCATGAATCGCCGTTGCTTCTCGGGAAGGAGACCCGATTCCACGACCTTCATCGTAGTAAATGATGGATTATGTTTTTGAGAAAAGAGAGTTGGAATAAGAGAATATGGTTGCTCTAGAATAGGATAACCTAGAATATATGAGCTACTAATCTAAATTAAAATGTTGAAAGTAAGGATTCACTATTAGTAAGCTTTTCTGCAAAAGAATTCTTGATTCTTGCTTAAGCCTTACCTTGACTCCTAAGACCAAAGCATTCGAGTCTTCTCCTATTTTCTTTAGTCGGGTAAGTCTTGTTGAGTACTCCCGCACTGTGGTTCTTTGACCCTTGTTGCGAGGGAGCGAGGTCATGAGCAGCTTGTTTTTGGTCCCCTGCTGCATGACGATTAATACCGAGAGGGGAAGAAGAGGACGAGTAGAGTTGAACCCTCGGGCAGGGTTGTCAGTGTTTTATAAGTATAATGTTACTCCAATAAATTCAGGGCTTGTAATAATGATACTTAAGTTTGAGTATTTGAACAAATGGTTTGTAAACTTATGGTTATGTAATCCTTCCGCTGTACTCGATGTATTTTGAATAAAGTGTTGTAATACTGGAGTGACTTGTTAATGAGATCCTGTTCGGAAGATTAATAGTACTTTCTAGATTATTGGGAACACGTGCATAATGATCATGTGTCCTAATGACAATGATAAGTGCATGTGGGCCCCTGTAATTTAGGAGGTTCTCATTTTTGTTGGTACCGGGATCATTAACAGATTATTTGTAGTATTATTTTACAAAACTTCAAAATGATTTGAGTCAAATTAATTTAAATTCTTAATTTGGTCCAAATTGCTTATAGCTTATCTTGAATCAATTTGTAAATCTTTTCTTATAATTTAAATGTTTTGTAGTGGAGTAACATATTGTCGTGGTGCAGTGTGTCGTCGCGACCACGAATCAAGAATCGGCGGCCGGTGTGTACTCGAATGGCCTAGCTCTAGGGACAATGACACAAGATTTATCTTGGTTCGGGCGAAATCGGGGCTCCCCTAGTCCAAGTGTGATCACTATCCGAGCTCAAACGCCATAGGGCGCTGTACAAGCGGATCGAGAGAGAGGGAGCGGGCTCCCAAGTCTCTGTGATTGAGGCTAGTGCCAATATGAAGATGGGTGAGGGTGTTTGAATGCGTTCATTTGCTTCTTTTTTCGAGAGTCCCCCCCTCCTTTTATAGTGGCAAGGGGAGCAAGGCATATGAGCTCTCGAGTTGAGGCGGAGTGCATGGGGCAAGGAGCCATGGGGCAGCGGGTAGGTGAGAGAGCTCTTCGAACGTGCTCGTTGATTGGCCAGAGTCCTCTTCGAGCTCTCGGTAGCTTTGGATGTCGGAATCGCCGTCGTCAGACGCGGGAATCCGGGCAGGGTGATGACCGTGTGTCACTCTATCTTCGATCGTAGTTGGAAGCCGTCTCTTCGGCATGGGAAGGCGGCCATGCCGCCGACGCCGAGATGCCCGCATGCACCCGCCGGGACCGTAGTAGAGTTGTTGGATGCGACGGGTATGGCGAGGAGCTCTCCTGGCGAGCTCTTTGGCCGGGCAGGGTCGCTTCGAGCTCTTTGGAGACCTGGACGTTGAAATTGGCCGCCGCACACGTGAATCGGGTTTGGGCGACGGCCGGGCGCCGTAGTCCTTAATCGCGCGTAAGAGCCGATCCCGTCGACATGGGGCGCCATACCATGGATGAGGCCGCGCACGTCGACCGTACTTGGGGAAACTGTGGCGGTGCTGTTGGAATCGATGGGGTATGGCGGGAGTGATGGAAAGGACTCTTCTCAGAGCTGATAATCGCTGCGGGCTGGCGCACTGCCGTGAGCGCTTGGCCAACTCCGCACTTGCCGGCTTCACGCGGAAGATAGGCGGGCCCTTCCGCCGTCGCAGGATCCGTCGAGCTCGAGCTCGGGCGAGGCGGGAAGAGGTCTTCATGTAAGAGGTCGTCGTTGGTGCGGATGAGAGCTCACTCGGGAGAGCTCGCTTGAGGTGAGGATGGGTCCCTTGGTTCACGAGAGCTCATGCGCGTCTTGCCCGGCAATCCGGCGAGCTCGCCCACGAGCACGGAGCTCTTGGGGATAGTGAGCCCTTCGCGTCGGCCGAGCGGGCTCTTAGCTTGCTGATGTCGAGCAGGGAGCTCATCCTTAGTGTCCCGGAATATCGATCCCCACAAAGTAGCCCTCGAGCATTTGGGGAGAGAAGGGAGTCTCCCGATGTCGCTTGCACCTGCAGCTCTAGGGGGGCGGGGGTTCTCAAGCCGGGAGTGTCTTGAACGGGTGCGCGCGCGGCACCCGCGGGTGTAGCCCGATGGCTCTGTGAGAGCTGTGAGCTCTGCAGGCTTTCAGAGTTTGTCATGGGCTCATCGACCCCGTTGTTTTTCGCCGCGTGGGGTGGCGAGCTTGAACCCGAATCCGGCCTTTGTCGGCCAAGATCGGCGCTGGCGAGCCGTCGTCAGATGGTCCAGGTGAGGCCCGAGTTTGTTAACTCGTTCGCACGATCGGCTAGTGGATCGGCACCTCTGATTCTGAGGGCCCGACTTCCGTGGTCCTCGAGCCCCCGTGGGTTGCCCGAGGTGAGGCAGCCCTCCCTTGAAGAGGCCGGCTTGGAGTCGTTCAGCCCCTCGGATGCCTGACGCGTGTAGGCGGAAGCCCCCGAGCCCTTTCGAGTGCTCGAGAGGCGTGGCTGCCGATGCCGCCTTGGGACGGCGGGGAGAGCTCTTCGAGTCGGCTTGACCTTTGGCCCTGCGACCCGGTGAGCTCGTGCTACGAGCCCAGGTCGGGCGTTCGACCATCACGTCGAGCTCTTCAGTGCTTTATCCGTTATGTAAAGAAGGCTGAGCTCGTCCCTAATCAGAAGTCGGGAGAACGTCTCCTCGGGTGGGGGTCGCCGTTCCGTGCGTGAAGGTTCGATGGGATGCGTGCAGCCGCCGCCCCCGTTGGAGTTTGACGGGTGCGGCGATATGATTGGATCGACCTCTCCGTCACCGTAGCCTTGTACGGTTATGATTTGTCAGGAGTGGGGCGGCCGTGTCGAGAGTTGGCTGGCCGTGTCAGAGTTGGCGCCAACCCTTGTGGCCCTTAGCCCGGAGTTGAGCTCTTCGGGTAGCTTTGTGCGGGGCTCGTCGTCGGGAGCTCGGGCGGCCCGGAGGTCCTCGAAGAGCTTGTGGAAGCTTTGGTCGGCAGGAGTGTTTGTCCGGAGACGGATCAAACAACCCGTGTCGGGTGGCTCCCCTCGAGAGCTCAGCGGGCTGCTCGTATGGACGTTCCTCGAAGGCGAACCGCCACCGGCCTTTGTCACGCCGGCGTTAACGCGGGCGCCGTGCGCCCGGCGGTGGCCGTGAGGTTATGGCGGGCTCCAAGGCGTCGTTGGATTGGCGGCGGCTCGTCGATCGCGTCATGGGTGGAAGATCGTGGGGAGCGTTCGGGGCGCCCGCGTGTGGGAGCGGCGCCGCCTCCCCGTTATAAAGTCGGGGACTCGGGAGTCATGGAGGTGTCATCCACCTTCTTCCCCTGGCGTCCTTCTTCTTTCCTTCCGCGGCCCCATTGCCTTAGAGATGGAGGGTGTGGGGTCTTCGGGACACGGGGCGGCTCGGGAGGAGGGACCGTCGTCATCGGCGGAGGCGGGCTCGCCCTCCGCCGCAGCCTGCGTCGTGGCGACCCGGCGCCCGCCATGCCTCCTCCCCTCTGCTCCGGCGCGCCGCTCCTCCGCTCTCGGGGAGGCGACGATTGCGGAGCTGTCTCAGCCTCGGCTGCTTGGCCGAGGTCAAGGGATGCGAGGGGCGGCGCGCATCGACCGCTTTGGAGCGGGGAGCTTCAGCGATGCGGCGCATCCACGCGAACGCCCGACCGGTTCGCGGCGGGTGGCCGTCAGGTCTTCCTGGCCTTTTCTTTCGAGCCAGCTTCCTTTCGCTGACTTTTCGGGTGCTTTCTTTGCAGCTCGCCTAGAAGGCGGATCGCTGCGGAGCGGCTTCCGGTGGTTGCCGCCCGTGGCGCGTCGTGGGGTGGTTACGGCCCTGGCGATGGCGTCGTCGGCCGGTGCCGGCGACGGGTCCGAGGGTTCTCGGACGGGAGAGTCCCTGGCGACCCACGCCGACGACGTCCGAAGAGTTCGAGGGCCACCGCGGAGGGAGGTGGTGGCGAATGTCGCACGTCGGGTGCCCTTCTCGCGGAGGAGTAGCGGCCGGACCTTGCGGCGGCGGGCTTCGGCGACTGGCGAGGTCTTCGTCACCGAGCTGAGACTCCGGCGACAAGGATCGCAAGGCGTTCCTCGGCCGCTGGCTTGTGAGCTTGGTGCGAGTCATAGGGCGTCATTTGTTTCTTGAGGTCGTCTCGTAGCTAGGACTTTTTCGATGCTTCTTCGCTTTGCCAGAGCTCCTCGCTCCGGGTTATGTACACATATATCCATATATGATAAAAAGTGCTTGTAAAGGGATGATTAGTCTTTTGGGGCGTTTTACTTTAAAGGCTCAATGCCGTTGTTGACTCCGCGAGCCGAAGCGAGGCCTTGGTCGTGGTCGGTAGTAGGACCGCGAGCTCTTTGGACGAGGAGCTGGGTGCTCGACGTTGTGGCGTCGGTCGCGTCCTTGAGGGTTGTGGGCGATTCCTTGCCTCGATACGTCGTTCGTGCCGACAGGCTCGCGTGAGATAACTCCCGCGTTCCCTTTTCTTTCTCAGGGTCGGCCTCGGCGGCGCTTGAATATCTCCTTGGGTGCGCGCGAGCGCACCCGCGGGAGTAGCCCCCGGGCCCCCATGAGAATGAGAAGTTCTCGTGGAGATTCTGATTGCGTGCTTGTTATCCCCCTTCCTTTTTTTCTTTTTGCTGCTGCATAAGGTCGCAAAGGGTGAGTCCAGATCTGATTTTTTACCTCGTTGGCCGAGATCAAGAGCTTGATGAGCCGATCGCGAGTGGTTCGGGTCAGAAGAGGAGGGGGGTCAAGCGCGAGCTCGCTAGAGGTGGTTGTCCGGCGGCCTGACCCCGCATCCCGGAGTCGCGCACTATTTCGGCGATGTTTTGAGCACATGCCCGAGGTTCCGCGAGAAAGGTGGATTCTCGCGAGGAGACTCGCCGTTTTTCGCGGGCTCGCCGACCGTTCCTCACGCGGTGTCCCGTGGAGGGGTGAGCTCGGACTCGATTTACCTCGTTGGCTGGAATCGAGCGCTCGGTGAGCGAGCGATAGCGGGTAGTTCGGGGGAGGTCAAGCTCGAGCTCATTCGGTGTGGTCGGCTAGTGGACCGACCTCTCGTGTTCCAAAGGCGCAACCTTTTTCGGTTCCGAGCTCGCTCGGGAGCTCGAGGACTTGTGTCTCCTCATCGTAGAGGATAACCTAAGGTCGCTCTTTTTCGCCTCCTTTGGCAACCCAAACGCGCTTAGGCGGAAGCCCCCGAGCTCGTTTCGGTGAGCCCGGGCGAGAGCCGTCGATCTTTGCCGTTTAGCCCCTCGCCGGTGTTCCGGGCGCCGTCGAACCCCCCATGGGGGCCGACCTTCGAACCTGGGATAGACGGCTGGTGGGACCCGAGCTCTGCGGTCGTTCGACTAGCTTGTCCGCGCCCTCGCCCTGCATTAGGACCAGTTATCGGTATTTGGATGTTCGAGAAGTGCAGGTCGGATGTTGCGGTTCTTGCCGCGCTGCCGCTGTCGTGGTCGCACCATGCTGCCGCGGTTATCGGACGGCCGGGGTGGGGCAGGCTCGTTGGCTCGCTCGTTTGATCGATCGGTGGGTGGATCCCTTGGGCTCAGAGCTCGATCCCACGACTCTTCGGCGACCGGACGTGCGTGGGCGAATCCCAGAGCTCTTCAGGAAGCTCGGGGCTGTCGGTGCGGCTCCGCCCGGCTCCTTGCCGCGGCGTCGGGCGCCCGGGGGGCTTCGGGTTCCCGAACGCCTCTCCCGGACCTCGGGTCGGTGAGGCTTGAGGGGCTGCCGAGCTCACCCTCCTCGATGCTTGGGGATCGGACCGTTAAGCGAGCCCTGAAATTTCAACTTCTTTGGGTAAAACATCTGTTAGGGCCCTACGGGTTAGGATTTTACCGTTGGGGAGGAGTCGATCCCCGTGAGGCGCGGCGCCGGTTGGGCTTACTGCCGAGGTGTCGCGCCCGCGTCGATCTCGCGGAGTCGGTTGCAGCGCGAGGGGCGCGTGGCGCGTGCGGGGCTTCCGAGCAGTTTCGCCTCACCTCCTCTATGAGTAAAGCGTGAGGCCTATAATGGCGAGGAGATGGGTAAGGGTGTGCTCTCCTTCACATTTACTGCCCTCCCCTCGCGCAAGAAAGCTCTCCTCCACTTGTAGCGTGAGGTTTGTGCTTTCGACGGGCTCGCGCTCTTCGGGTTGGGGGCGATGAGCCTTCGAGACTCGACCTCCTTCCCCAACGGCGGCGCCCATCGTTGTTCAGCGCGTCTTGGGCGAGTGGGGTGAAGCGGGCTCGTCGGGCGGAGGTGACGACCGGGACCCGGTCCGAGAGGCCCGGGGGCCGGGCAATCGTCGGAGCCCTCGGCGCCGCCCTGCCCCAGGGGAGGCCGGGCGCCCCCAGGAGCCCAAAGAAGTTCTCGGATGACCGGTGGTGGTGGCGTTGGCACGACGGGCGCTGTCCGCGGCCGGCCGCGCCGTGATCGAGCTGGGTGGACAGGAGGCCGATTTCCCCCGGCCGACGGTGAAAAGTGCCGCTGAGGCGGCGCCCGGAGGAAGAGGAGGTCGGTGGTGGCCCCTGGGTGAGTTCTTTGTCTTTTTGCCGTGGTGGTCGTCAGGCACGTGGTCGTGTCCGGCTGAACCCTCCTCCATGCTGGGGCGGCGGGAGATTACCCCGGAGCCGAGGAAGGAGGGATTCGGCCTTTTGAGCGACCGGCCTTGGGCTCGAGGCCGCGAGAGCTCTTTATCGTTGTCCGCCGGTGAGCTGATGCCGGTGATCCTTCGGAGGCTCGCCGTCGTCATGCTTGGAGATGACGACCACGATGGCGCCCGCCGATGATGAGCTTTGCGTGGGGGAAGCTCTTTCGGCGGCGGTGGCGACGGTGGCCGCGACGACGCAGGTCGCAGGTGTTGCCGCCCTTTCAGGGGAGACCGCCTCACCAATTCCTTGCCAACGCCGGGGAGCTCGCGCGCCCGCTCCGTCGGGCGCATCCGCCGCGAGAGCTCCGGCGGGGGTCACCACGGGCGGGCGAGGGCTGCCGAGGGAGGACAGCCTCCTTCGAAGATGTCATCGTTGAACTTCCGGCGACGCAACGGGCGATGTTGAGGTTGAAGAGGCGCCTACGAAGGTGGCCCGGCCCTGAGGAGGAAGAGGAGGCTTCAGGTGGAGGGCCTCTTGGTGGGCGGCGTCTGGCTCAACGTCCACCGAGTTGTGCCGGTGCCGTTCTCGCCCGCGACGATGATGGATGTCGACGAGGCATGGGTGCGGGGTGCGATTGTCGCGCCGGCCAAGGCGTCCTCCGGCGCGGACGTCGGACTCCCGCGACTGCGCCCCGATGACGCCAAGCCCCGCCTCAGGTCGGGGAGGGGCCGATGTGCGGCCAGCCTTGCCTGGGTTTGTTCTAGAGGTGGTGCTCAATAAGCCTTCGTGCCTTGTTGGGATGCTCACACGGCTTTTCAACCCTTCGAGGGGTGCGGGGACTCCCTTCGTGGGTGGCCGGCAGCCGGCTTTCGTTGAGGGCCGGCGAGCCGGGTGAGCAAGCCGACACGGGTGTAGCGGATATGCGTGGGAGATCGGCGCGACACAGCTCCAAAGATTCGATACCTCGAAAGCAATCGGGTGGACGAGGAGGTCAGCGAGTGTCTTTCGCGGAGCTAGAAACCGGGCCTCTCTGTGAGCGTAGGAAGGGGTGGAGGGGCCGCGCTACGAGGCGCCCCCGAGGGAGGAGGAGCGCGAGCTTGCCCATAGGCTGCGGTGCGAAGACCCAGGAGGAGTTGGATTCCCTCAGCGGGATGGTCGAGAAGAAGGGAGCTCGGCTCGGGGCCGGGCTTGACAACGAGACCGGGAAGGAAGGATGACTCAAGGGACGACTCGAGCGCCGCGGACGTCGGAGGCTCGCGGGTGAGCACTTTCACCCTTGTCGTGGCTCTCCTTTTCTCCTTTTATCCGGCCCCGGGTTCTCAGAGTGTCGGGAGAGTTCCGCCTATGATCGCGAGGCTTTTTCGAGCCGTGGTGCCCCGGGGGGCGGGAGGTCCGGCTCGGCGCTAGAGGCTATGAGTTCCGCAGATAGCGGAAGGTGCTCTCCGACGAGGGGCTTGGGAGTAGGCGGGGGACCGCCTCTTCTCCATGTCTTCGGGGTTTAAGAGCTCGTGGTTCCACCCCCTACTTTCTTCCGCAGCCCGAGAGGGAGAGGACCCCGAAGGCGGAGCAGAGGCCGAGGACAAGAGGCGCAGGGCTCGCCGCTTCCGAAGTCCGGGCCTTTGAGCGCATCCAGGCTCGGCTGCAGGGAAGGGGAGGGGACCTCAAGCCGGCTCCCTCGGGAGGCTCGCCGACGCGCGAAAAGCTCGAAGGCCTCCGAGAACGGGCCGCCAAGGCTGCGAGAGGAGGCCGAGAGCTTGAAGCGTGCTCCGGGATCCTTTCGCCCTTTGCGTCGGGACGCTCGCGACATCCTCGGAGGAGTGAAAACGCCGCGGACCGGCTGCAGCGGGTGTCCGGTGTTCAGGGTGGCGGAGGGACGCGGGCGCGCCTGATCCACAAGGCGGTCGCGTCGTTTCTCCCAGCCACGATTCGAGGCCGACCTCGTGCGAGACGAGGGTGGGCTCAGGGCATCGGCGGCGTCGACACCCCGGCGAGTCCGCCGCCGAGAGCTGCCCGCGGCTGAGCTATCCACCCGAGCTTTTCAAGATGGTAGCCGATGAGCTCGAGGTCTTCGGGCACCAGGTCGATGAAGGTGGAGGGAGACGAGGGATCAGCCGCGGAGGAGGCGCCGTGATGTCTCGGCGCTGCACGGCAGACCCGGATGGGGACCCCTCGCGCAGGATAGAGATTCGTGGCCGGGCCTCCCCACGTGATACGATTAGGTCCTCGTGATTAAGGCGAGTTGTAAAATCCTCGATGGTTACGGCGGGAGGGCGCTATGCTTTCTGCGCCTTCTTTTTGCGCCCGCTCCGACTTTTTCGCAGTGAGGCTCGATCCCATCGAGCCGGACGGCGGGCCCCTTCCCTTGGGGCCGGGCGCGATGGGCGGCCGTTGGCCGGTGCGTCGTGCGATGGCTCATAAGGTTGCCGTTCGGGGTATTGTTCCGTGAGGGAGGGCGTGAGGGTTCGCGGCCCTGGCTCGTCGCCCGGCCGCATTTGCGGTTTTTGTGAAGAACCGGTTTGCGAAAATCGTGGGGCGTGCCTCCCCGAACCTACGTGGCCCCTCGAGGAAAACCGGCCTCGAGGGCCGGTCATGGCTCAGTAAACTTTGTTAATGAGAAATGAGCTCGAGAGCTTGAACGGATCGATGCAATCGGGGGACATTTTCTTAACACGGCTTAGAGGGGTACATAGCATCTAGGTGAACGGGGAAGGTCGGGCCTATAGGCATGGAGCGCTTAAGAACAAAGCAATCGTTCTCGACGTGGCCGTTCTTGCCGCGTCGATCCCGCTGTTTCGCTTGTCGTCCTTGGGACGGGGCCTCCCGGAGGAGGAGGCGGAGGTAGAGGTCGAGGCGTATCGAAGCTCGCGGGCGGCCGGGCGGCCCCTCGACCTTCCGGACCGTTGGTCACCGATGCCGAGGTGATCGAGTGCGGGACGGCCTCGTGCTTCCTCCTCCTCCGCCCGGGGGATCGCGGAGGCGGGGGAGGCTCGAGGCGGCCCGCAGCGCCCTCGGTGGTCCCGGCTTCTTCGACGGGGAGTAGAGGGCCTCGGGTGGCCACTTTTTGCTCGGGTATTTGGAAGGCGGCTCGGAGGTGAGGGCGGCCGGGTTCGCTTCCCCGATGGGGAGGCATGGAACCGGGCGCTGGGCCCCCTGACGCATACCGGAGACGGCCGGGCAGTGCCGAGGGGTCGGGCCCGACCGCGACGCACGCGTGCGACGCTGAGTGCGACGGACGCGCTCCAGCGCAGCCCGTGATAGCTTCGGATCGAGGAGGTCGTGACATGTCCCGCGGTCGCCCACGGGCGGCCCCGGCTGGCGAGCTCGAGGCCGGGGTCACGAGGTCTCCCCTGCGGTCGCCGCCGCCGCCCCGGGTCGGGGAGCGGCGCGGCCGCGACGCCAGCACCGCCGGTGTGGTGACGCTGATGCCGGGCGTGGCGAGGCCGAGGGTGAGCGGGTCGTCCGCCGCCTCCCCGGTTCCCTACGCCGGCCGTGAGGAGTGTCGACGCTTCCGGGACGCTTCACGCGGTGGCGCGAGGGGCGGTGGAGACTGTAGGTGATGGAGGGAGGCCTTCCGTCGCTCCCTGCATCGTGATGGGCGAGGGCGATGCGGAACGGGCCAGCAGGCCGGGCTCGTCGTCGGCGCGCCGGTCGCCGTCGGGTGTCGGGAGGCTTGGAACCCGAGAGCGGTGTTCAGACGCAGGACGCCACCAAAGTGAGGGCGGGTGCCATCCGGCCGGAGGAGGCGAGGGTACGGTCCCCGGCCCGGTGGCGGGACAAGACGTCGCTGCCGCCCGGCCGGGGCGGATGCGGGAGGAGGACCGCGCCAGTAGCCCTCACCGTGGCCACGAACCTCGAGGGGGTTAATCGAGGATCATGGCCGCCGGGCGCGGCGGTAGCCATCGGGGTGGTGGATCGTCGCACCGGGCCACGCTCTACCGGGCGCGCCAAGCGTAGGTGGTCCGGTGTCTCACGACCACGAATCAAAGAATCGACCGCCGTGTAATCTCGAATGGCCTAGCTCTAGGACAATGACACAAGATTTATAATTGGTTGGGGCGAAATCAGGCTCCTAGTCGGTATGATCACTATCGAGCTCAAACGCTCATAGGGCGCTGCATAAGCGGATCGAGAGGAGGGAGCTGGCTCCCAAGTCTCGTGATTGAGGCTAGTGCCAATATGAAGATGGGTGAGGGTGTTTGAATGTTACGTTGTTTCCGAGAGAGTCCCCGCCTCCTTTTATAGTGGCAAGGGGAGCAAGGCATATGAGCTCGGAAGTTGAGGCGGGGTACCGCAGCGGGCAAGGAGCCATGGGGCGACGGGTAGGTGAGAGAACTCTTCAACGTGCTCGTTGATTGGCCGAGTCCTCTTCGAGCTCTCCGGTAGCTTTGGATGTCGGAATCGGTCGTCGGCCAGACGGGAATCGAGGCGGGGGGTGATGACCGTGGTCACTGTCTTGATCGTGGTTGGAAGCCATCTCTTCGGCATGGGAAGGCGGCCATGCTGGCCGACGCCGAGATGCGCCGCATCGCCCGCCGGAGCGTAGTAGAGTTGTTGGATGCGGCGGGGGTATATGGCGAGGGAGCTCTCCCGGGCGGCTCTTTGGCGGGGCAGGGTCGATCTTCGAGGCTCTTTGGAGACCTGGACGTTGAAATTGGCCGCCGCCGCACGCGTGAATCGGGAGGGGTTTGGGCGACGGGCCGGCGCCGTGTAGTCCTTAATCGCGGTAAGAGCCGATCCCGCCGACATGGGCGCGGCCATACCATGGATGAGGCCGGGCGCATCGCCGACGCATTTGGGAAACCGCGGGCGTGCTGTTGGAATCGATGGGGTATGGCGGAGTGATGGAAAGGACTTTTTCTCGTAGCTGTATAATCGCTGCGGGCTACACGCTGTCGCCGGGGAGCAGCTTGGCCAACTCCGTTTGCCTGGCGGCTTCACGCAGCGAAGATAGGCGGGCCCTTCCGTCGTCGCGGGATCCGCCGAGCTCGAAGCTCGGGCGGGGCGGGAAGAGGTCCCTCATGTAAGAGGTCGCCGTTGCGCCGGATGAGCTCACTCGGGAGAGCTCGCCGAGGTGAGGATGGGTCCCTTGGTTACGAGCTCATGCGCCACGGCCCGCAAATCCGCGAGAGCTCATCCACGAGCACGGAGCTCTTTGGGGATAGTGAGCGCTTCGCGTCGGCGAAGCGGGCTCTTAGCTTGCCGGGATGCGCTCCAGAGCAGGAGCTCATCCTT
>JADLZK010002552.1:0-70193 GCA_015847255.1 Hyparrhenia diplandra
GCCATGGTGTCCTTCCTCTAAAAAAACCACACCATGGTGTCAACGAATCGATTTCGGTGAAGCACAAGCTGAGAGGGGATACCGAGTCGGACACGCATTTCGTAAAACCGCCATGCAACCGCGTTCGCGCCACGCACCGTCTTTTCTCTCCCTACATATAATTTGCAAGTGAGCCCAGGGTTCCCGGCAAAGAAAACCTTCTGAACCGCACCCATCTCCATCCTGCTGTATGTGTCTGATCGTGATCGATAGATTTTGATGGCGGCGGCCCGCTGGGACAGCATCAGCAAGCAGATCCGCACCCAGACCCATGTGCTGGTGGCGCGCCCGCTGCCGGTCCGGCGCTCGGTGCCGCGGTGGGAGAAGGACTTCTGCGAGTCGCAGGGCGTGCCGTGGAAGAAGGTCATGGACCCGGATGTGGGGCTCAACGCCGACGCCGAGGGCAGCATCGCGACATGGGACGACTCGGGCGCCGTGGAGGCGCTGCTCGCGGCTAGAAGGCGGTACTGGACGGAGACGAACGGCGGGCTCAGGTGCCCTGCGGTTCCACCGCCGCCTGGCCCCGGCTTGTACTGCGACGTGATCATGGACGACGGCGGCGGCCTGGTGGACCCTGAGCTGGACGCCGAGTACGAGGAGGCGCTCCGAGCCATGGAGCTCGCGTGGGGAGCAGAACGAGAACGTCAGGGTCCTGACCGCGTCCGAGCTGCCTGACGACTTCGTGCCGGTGGCCACCGGCTGGGACGACGACGTATAAACTCTAAAGATTGCATCTCATCAGAACCTCTCAGCAAAACTGGCTGATAGAACTCATAAGGAGCGAGTTGTACGTCTCATATTCTGTAGTTGTGTTGTGTATGTATAATGTTTTTTTATGAATCTTATTATGTATAATGTATTCATATTCACTCGTTCTAGTCGATTCAACTCAAGAACTTTGTTTTACCTGCATCCTATGTTTGCATGCGTGTACGTGTACGAAGGTGCCATGCCGAAGGAGAGGACCTACTCTCCCTATATCGACTTCCCGTGATGCTTGCTAATTTTGCACACCGTAGCAGGGAATACTGTCTAACTGTTTTGCACCACCGAGCAACAATATACTAAACCCGTTACAAATTATAGGTCGTTTGACTTTTTTCTGGCCTAACTTTTGACCACTTTCGTTTTTTTTCAAAATTTTGTGCAAAATATCACTTCTTTGTTGTGGAATGCTTTATTAACAAATAGTTTTTAAGAATGACTTAAATTTGACCGTTTTTGCACAACATTTTTTTTTTTTGAATAAGATGAGTGGTCAAACTTGAGGTCAAAAAGTCAAACAAACTATAATTTAAAATGGAGGAAGTGTATGATTATCCGGAGACACCCCTGGCCATGTTGCGACCGGCGGTGGTCCACGGCCCCACAACCGGTGGCAGCCCCATGACCCTGCGACCACCCCCCCCGACGGTGGCAGCGACAACTTCACCCTACCATGGCGTTGTTGCGCCCTTCCCCGGACCTCGGCCTTCAATCTATAAAGGAGTCAAGCCGCACCTGGGCACAATGTTGGACAGGGCCAAACAATCTAGGCTAGCGGTCGCGTCGGCCACCCTAGCGCCAGCGGGTGGGTGGTGGGTGGTGGCGGGGGCGAGCGGCGGCTGATGGTGCGACAACGAGGAGGGTGGTGAGAGTAAGAAGATGAGCGATTGCCTGATCTAATGAGGCGTCATTTTACATCTACCACTTTTTTTTTCAGGCGGAAATATAGCATCTCTTTTTTTAACCTACTTGTATTCGATTTGGATTGCTGATTTCACGATCTACATGTCCATTCACGTTTTGGTCCGTTGCCTTTTGTCCCTAATGGATTAGGGGTTGCTTTTTTCGCACCGGATTAGAAGAAAGGTCCCTAATTTGGATAAATGATGTGGCGAAATAATAGTGGAAGGAAAAAAAAAAATTATGCCAGAAATTTTTTGTCGTTTGGACAATAAAACTTATTCATTCCTATACGGAATCTATAATTGGTATTGTATGAACACGGTCCTAGACAAGAAACATATTCCTATATGTACGGAATCTATCTGGGCCGACAGAAAAAAAAAAAAAAATGGACAAGAGAGGGCAGGCCAAAAGAGGGTGGAAGACGGAAATTTTTTTAGCTTTGTTAGTAGGCTAGCAAAAATGCCGTGCTTTGCGCGTTACAACGGATCGTTATTTTCACTCTTAAATTGTTAATAGCACCTTCCTTACCATGCCGTGCTCGGTTCTTGGACGGAGTGGAGGACGGCGTCGCCCGTGGTGGGCGGCGATCGGGATGGCACGCCCTGAACCGGGAGAGAAGAGACAAAGAAATGAGACGGCCACGGTTCGGGTCGGTTGCATAGTCACTTTGTCGCGCCATGATTCAGGGTGCGATAGGGCCCACTATCGCGCCATTGATGCGTGGCGCGACGGAGGCAGCCACATCGGCGTGGACCGCATGCGGGACCGGCCGCGTGGGTCGCCTCGCCCGCCGCCATGCATGGCGCGACAGTGTTTAAATCACGCAGACCGGCTCGGGCGCGGCCAAACAGGTTAGGTTTGGATTTAAGTTTTTGACCTGGATCAAATTTGGAATTTGTTTCAAAAAGGGCTAAAATTAAAAAAAATCCTTTTACCCTAGTCCACGTAAGAAAGTACTCCCTCCGGGTTGGTATTAGAAGTCGTTTTGGACAAGGTTTGGATCAAACATTGGGAATATAAATCATTAATAACTTTTAAGTTTGTTGAGTTTGTAAATGTGAAAATTATATGAATAGATTTATGTTAAAAAAAATGCTTTAATAGAAGTATACATATATCACATTTACATAAATATTTTTGAAATAACAAGTAGTTAAAGTTGTGTTTTGGAGACCATGTCGGTGTACTAAACGACTTCTAATACCAACCTGGAGGGGGAGTAAATTGGATTGTCCTCACCAGCAAACCACGAAAGCTCTAGGAGATGCAAACAAAGAGACAGGAGGCACGCCACTCATGCCCAGCTGCTTTCCACGCCGGCCTCTACTCACAGCCTTTGCTTGCGGCCTCGCACGGCCTCCAGCACTCCCCGTGCCGGTCTCAGCTCGCGTCGCACCTAACCACATGCATGTGGGGAGGCGATGGCGAGGGTGGCATGAGAATGCTGAGGTGGCGGCGCCGACGGACAAGGCTGCTGTCGCGTCGCGGGTGCACGGGCGTCCCAGAGGTGATCTGATGTCCTCTTCGATTTTTCTTAGAGTTTATTGATTTGATTCTTTGTCTGATTTCCTCTCCTATACTTTCTCTAATTTCCTCTTCCATCGATTCGCGCATGGCTGGTGGGAGGTCGACAAATCGGCGTCCGATTTCTCGGACAGTTCTTTATTGTATTCAAAGCCTCGAGGCGCCTTGTTGTACTAATTGTAATGGATTTGGACTCTGTTGCTATGATTTCGTTGAAATCGGTGATGATTAAGGCTGGACGCCTACAGGGAGGGGGAGACGAACAGACATATAGAGAGGCGGACGACGGACGCCGTCGTTTACAATCCACACTCAATACAATTGAAAGGCTGGACGAAGGGAGGGGAGATGATGAAAATTTTCTTATTTTATTAGTAGTATATAGATATAGATGTGATTTCGTGAATCCCGTTAAGAGAGCAGTGCTACAAAAAATGGATATTATAACATATTCTTGTAATATAAACACAAAACAACATAGTGTTTGTTCTAAAAAATTTGTTACGGACAACAATTATAGTAATTAACACAAAATTAATGTTTCAAATAAAATGTTACAATATGATAGTCTTTTTTAACACATAGGTAGAACAAGTAGAATCTGTTATAGATACATATGCTATTATGACAAAAAAATAATATTACAGGCACATTGTCTCAACAAATATATATCTGGTGGTAGAACATTCTAGCAACTCAGTGAGGCTATAATATTAAGAGGTAAATGCACCACAGGTCCATGGACTTGTCTCGTTAGGTCAAATAGGTCCATGAACTCCCCAAAATGATCATCGACCCCTCAAACTTGTTTCTCGGTTCACCACAGGTCCAAATCTGCCAGGTCAAAAAATTTTGCCAACGTGGGCTGGCCAGCGTGGCCTGTTCTGTCGCCCAGGCCATCCTTGGCCTCTGTTTTTTCATCTTGCCCCTGCTTTCTTCCCCTCTCATTTCTGCTCCTCTCCTCCAACCGACGGCTCTCTGTCCGCTGCTCTCTCTAGCTCCCGTCCTTTGCTGCGTCGTGCTCTCATCGATCTCCTCCATGGATGGCCAGCTATACTACAGTACAGTAGTGATTTTGTTGGCCACTCCCTTTCTCCTTGATTCTGGACGATCCTCGATTGACCAAAATGTCATCGTCGCACCAAGTAATGGCGTCGTTGGCGGCGGTGTTGCGTAGGAAAGCGCACCGCATCGGTGCACGCGCGGCGACGAGCCGCTGCCAGGCCTCGTCGGCCGCGTCGCCGCTACTCCGGAACACCTCGGTGGCGTCCACGCGCCGAACGCACCCCACAGCTTGGCCAGCCGCTGGATCTTCACGTGCTGCCGGCACGAGAGCCGGAGGGTCTTGGACTTATCTCCTCGATGGCGACGGCCACAGCAGCCTGGCGCGCTCATCGCCCTCGTTGTCGTCTCCCAACCACCGCAAGTACGCCTCGAGCTCCAGGACGCCAATGGTGAGCCAGACGCCGCACGAGTAGTCCACGAGTCCCCGGGCGCGCGGCGTGCATCTCGTCGACGCGGCGGGACACGTAGTGGTGCAGCACGGCGCGCTGCACGTCCACCCACAGGAAGCAGCAGCCGTAGAGGTCCCGGAACGCCACGCCCGCGCGGCCGCTGTTGATGAGCTCCTCCATGTACGAGTTTGACCCGCCCGCGATGATGCGGAGGCCGCCGTCCGCGGGGATCGCGTTCGCGGCGCGGGACGCCTTGCGTGGGGATCACCTTGTTCGTCGTCACCTCTAGGCCGGCATGCACTTACATCTTGTCGGAGTTGATGACCTTGCCGTCGATCTGGAGGGCGAGGTCCACCGCGAGGTGCGACTTGCCGGTCCCCGTGGCGCCCATCACCACCACGGCCTTGTGCTTGGCTCTGACGTGCCTACTGTTGGCACTACTGACCAGTGGTGGAGGTGGCGGCGCCGGTGGCAGGGCAGAGGAGAGGAGCAGAGCAGCGGACAGAGGAGAGCAGTCGGTTGGAGGAGAAGAGAAATAATAGGGGAAGAAAGCAAGGGGTAAGATAAAAAAAACCAGAGGAATAGGATGGCCTGGGCGACAGAACAAGCCACGCTGGCCAGTCCACGTTGCCAAAAAATTTCTGACCTGGCGGATTTGGACCTGTGGTGAACCGAGAAACAAGTTTGAGGGGTCGGATGATCATTTTGAGAGTCCATGGACCTATTTGACCCGCGAGACAAGTTTATAGGCTGTGGTGCGTTTACCTCTAATATTAATTAAGAGAGATAGAACAGTGCAATATAGGAACACCGTAAAAGCATACGGAGGACAACTATCCAAACCAACATGCAAAACTAGAAACTTCGACGCCAAAAGAACGCCGATAGTTAAAGATCGTCGGAGGCTATAGATTGAACGGTTAGATATTTCTAATTAATGTGAGAATTTCTAGCAATCTTTTTTTTATAGCGCATCACGATAATTAATGTGGAGCCTCCAATTAGTAATAGTAAGATTTTCTCCCTTTATCATATATTAACTTCATTTATTGAATTTTTAAGGAAAATGCATGCATATCTTTCTGGCTTTCCATGGTCCCTTGAATTTTGAATGTGAAAATATTAAAGTTTCAAACAAAATTTTGGGGCACTAGGTAATTTCAAATGAAAAGTCATCAACAACAAAATTGTATAACTCATCAAAATCTACAAACTTTATTTGGTCATTTGTTCATCCGACAAAGTGGTACAAATATTATTCACAAATTTTACACGTCTCTCTCATAGTTTAAGTGGTAGTAATGTTTCACAAATTTTACGCGTCTATGTAAAATTTGTGAACAATACTACTACCACATTGTCGGTTGAAAAATGACTTAAATAAAAAGTGAAGATCATGATGAGTTGTACAACCTTTGTATTTATGACTTTTCAGTTAAAATCATTTCAGGTTTCAAAATCTGGTTTTCAAGTCGTCAATAGGCGTTCTTTTTAATACCTACAACTAACAAAAGTTAATTACTTTTTATATTTTTCTATTTATTCTTTTTAACACAATATGCAAGGATGAGTAATTAACACAACCGTAGATAAAGAATAACCTAACAAGATCTAACATATATGGATAGATCACATTTATATGAAACTAACTAAACTGGTTTGACATTTTTCTATTTTTTTTTCTAAGAGCGGACACAAATTTGCGAGTCCTTGGCGGAGAAGGAATCGGTGATTAAGGCTGGACAATTGAAATTTTCATGTTTTAGTATTAGATATAGATATATAGATTTATGGATATTATACATATATAGATATAGATATAGATATAGATATAGATATAGAAGACAATTTAGATAGACGTTAGCTAGGTCTTCCTTTTTATTCTCTTCCCACTACAATCTCCATTTGCACGTCGTATTAGAAACAGACGCGGTGACAAGAGCGGACACAAATTTGCGAGGCCGTGGCCGAGAAGGAATCGATGATTAAGGCTGGACAACTTAAATTTTCATGTTTTAGTATTTGATAAAGATATAGATATATAGATTTATGAATATTATATACATATAGATATAGATATAGATATAGATATAGATATAATTAGATAGACATTAGCTAGGTCTGTCGGTTGTGGAATACGTTGATCTGTTGTGCCTATAAAACAGAACTAGTAGCTTTGAGCGAAGCAGAGGCATCAAAAACTAGCATCTCTCGCTATCAACTTAAACGTGCGTTGTGTGTAGTTTGTGAGTGTGTTGAGAGAGAGATGGCTGCTGCGAGAGATGGAGAGCGGCAACAATATGGGCTGCAGAGTGATTGCGCAGGGCTACAAGGTTCTGGATGAGCAGAGGCACGCGGTGGACTACCGTCAAGCGTCTGGGGTGCTTACTTCATTGAAAACCCTCACTTACCCCATACTCATGAGGTATACACCATATGTCGTCTTAATATATAATTGATGATGATGCTTTTGGAACTCTTAGGGTGTATTGGTAAACTTGTTTTTTTTTGTGATTTAAATGTGTACACACTAGTACAAAACTTGTTTTTATAAGAGGCGGTCAGAATTGGTTTTCAGGTTAGGGAAACCGCTGGAAATTGATGATTTCATGGGCTAGGTTAGCTTAACGACCGCATAGAAAATTGAATTTGATAATAAAAAATATTTTTTAACCTGAGAGAGAAGCGTGTCGGGTGGGCCGCCATGCTTGTTGTTCGTGCAGATTAAACGCAAGCCTTCAAGGCCTGACTCCCCTAAATAAAAAAACATAAGGCTGCCTTACCACCATATCAACTATAGGATGCCATCAGATTTTATTTATAAATCTTGTATTTTGACACTAGGCAATTCAAATGACAAAAGTTTGAACAATTAAGTTTTAGATTTTATAAAGCGATATAACTATTTAAGGTGTCTTGCCATCCAAGGTTGTTTAAAAGATTAAAAAAATGAATTTCAAGAATATGTGAACCTAAATCAAAATTTTGGGACCCTAAATAATTTTAATGATAAGAATTCTGGAACTATAAATAAAAGATCTCTTTAAGTTCTAGAACTTTTATATAAAATTTACCTTTATCTGACTTGATTTGGAAAAGTCATGATTTTTTTTGTGTTGCACCTATTTTTTTAGTGAGTAGGGTTTTTTGTCGCCTCTAGAAAGCGCTCCTACGAGGATGTGGAACACAGTGAACAACAATTATCTTATTTATTTGCGCTTACTAGGATTAGAACTCGAGACTTATGGCTCTCGATATCATATTAAGTTGCATGCACCAGGTGACCAATTCACTTATATTCCAACACTGCTTCCATGCATTTGATGTTGAATGACACAGATGATCTCCAGAATAGTAGTTTTTGCGTGTAGTGCATGGTGCAACAACCGTATCATCATAGTGTAACTCACCAACCGGCTGACGTGTTGATTGACCCACCAGCAATGGTGGCTTGAAGTCTTCAACTAACTTTAGTGATGGATTTAACATGGCTTTTTTTTCTAACAATTGGATGGTGATTTTCTTTTACATTTAACAGCCCCATGTGAGAGCTAACACTATTAAATCTGTGCGTTCCTCGAGTGAGTATGGAATGCATGCCTATATGCTATATATATCGCTATACTGTTATTAGAAAAAAAAAAGTATTCCTCACTTGGGTTTCGACATTCAATTACTACAGAAGTCACTGGAATGGATGACAGAAAGACGCGACGTACTAATCAATGAAGCAAAAGGAGAAACTGGTGGGCATGCACGATGATCCCATGGCTAAAATGAAGCTGATCGATGCAGCTCAGCGCCTTGGAATTTCTTACCACTTTGAGGACGAGATCCACGCATCACTTGAGAAGCTTAATTCAATGGTGTTTACCAGTGAAAATGCACATGGAATCTGCCTCCAATTCTGGCTGCTAAGGCAACAGCGGTACAACATATCAAGCGGTAGGTCCCTCTCTCCCTCCTCCCCACCTCCCTCTGGGTTGTTTATCAATTTACCACAGTTTATGTTCGTGTGAAATGTTACTCAAGATAAATATGAATATTTGATTAACTAACAATAAAAGTGTTTTTTTCAGATGTATTCCAAAACTTCATGGACAACCAAAGGAAACCTAAATGCCAGCTTGCACAATGATGTACGAACATTGCTTGTACTTTATGAGGCAGCTCATCTAGGCACTCAAATGAGAAAGTTCTCAGAGAAGTCCAAAGACAAACAACAGTTCTCCTAAAATCAATGGTTAATCATCTTGAAAAACCACTTGCAGATCAAGTACGTCATGCTCTTCAGACACCATCTTTCAGAAGGATGAAGAGACTGGAGGCTAGACTATATATTCCTATATACGAGGAAGACAAAGAAGAGTGTGATGATTTGGTGCTTGAGCTCGCCAAATTAGATTTTTATTTGCTCCAGCAGATTCACCGTGAAGAAGTCAAGGAAATATGCGAGTAAGTATACACATCATAACAGAGTTAAAAAGGCATCGATCAATGCAAACAAAGTCTAGTAGTTAGAAGCATGAAAGATTATTTTTCTGATACGTGGTTAGAATTATCATCAGATAGCTCAGCTTTGGCACAAATAATGCTCTAATGAAAGTCATTTTTCATAAAGGTGGTACCATAGCTTGGAGTACCCAAGAAATTTATACTATGCAAGGCATAGACCGACAGAAGCATATTTATGGGCACTGGGGTATACTACGAGCCAAAATATGCCAAGGCTAGAAAGTTGCTAGCGAAATTTATAGCAACAATTACGCTGTATGATGACACTTTTGATAACTATGGCATAAGGGACGAGCTGCTACCATTTTCTGATGTGATGCAAAGGTATACTGCTTCTATTATTTTCACAGAGTATTGAGAACTAATCAAGTGAGATAATTTTTTTTACGTTACCATGCATGTTTGGATCAGGTAACATATTCGTCTGATGAATGGAGTTTTATTTTAAAATGTACTGGCTAATTGGATTGTTCTAGATTAATATGTATATGTGAAATATGATCTAGTCATTTTATCTTGGATGGACTCTAGGTGGGATATGAATGAAGTTGAGAAACTCAAGAATTGCTACAAGGACTTTGCACGCTTTATGTTCAGCACTATGATTGAAATCGAGAAAGCACTTCCAGAAGACATAGCAAGGAGGAATACTGATATCATCAGAGATTGTAGGGTGTCCAATTCTCAAGTTTTGAATTATAGCAATTTTCATTTTCCACAATTCTATTTGAACTCTTTTTTTGTGTTTATTAACTAATTTATAGTAACATAAAACATTAACTCCATTTATGTAGTACCAATTTTTAGCCAAGGGTATTGTCTACTTATAATATTTGGATCAATCATAATCTATCTTCATGTAAAGTTTTCTTACAATTTGTTATCTCTATTTTGATAGATCAATGAAGTATGCAAAGGTTATATGACAGAAATTGGTTGGCGAGATAGCAAGTACATTCCTTCTTTGGAGGAGCATTTGAAGGTCACACTCATTACATGTTTTTATTGGGCTATTACTTGCACAACTTTTTGTTGTGTCTGATGAGAACATTCCGGAAGAAATTTTTGAAATGGATGTTGACATTTCCACAAATTGTCAAGGATTCATGTATTATATGTCGGCTCATGGATGACGTTGTTGGCCATGAGGTAATCTTCTTCAAAGCTCATAACGGAAATCAAAATATTTTTGCTAATTGGCTTGGTTATTGGCTTGGTTAGCATTTGAAGGTCACATGCATATACATGTATAATATTTTATACAATCAATTTAGTACCTATTAATTTTGTACAATATCTTCATATAATAAAAACATTATTATTAGAGAAATGTCCTAATTGGCTTGGTTATTGCTTTACTATTTCTTTACAAACATTATAACCACAAGCTTCTTGTAGTTTGAAACAGAGAAAGAAACAATGTTGCCACTGCTGTAACTTGCTACATGAAAGAATATAAAGCAACAAAGGAAGATGCAAGCGAGGCACTTTGTGGAAGTCGGTGGAGAATGCATGGAAGAGTATGAATCATGAGTATCTCACTTTGGCTTCAATACCATCTTCGCTGCTTATTCATGTAATTAACCTTGCACGAATGATGGAGACAATGTACAAGAACATAGATGGATACACAGACTCAAAAGTACTAAAAGAGTGGATCTCCTTACTGCTTTCGATCAACCGTTACTATAGGGCACCATGAGAAGAACTCGAAGATCACTGCAATGAAAGTATCTTTCTGAAAAAGAGCAACTTTGTTATATGGTGATCAAAGCACAATTAGTAGTCATGTTTCACTATGTTTCAAGATTTAGTCTTTTCAGAAAAATAAAACAATTGTTAAAAGGTTACTTATATGGTTGTTTTTTGTAAATTTGTAGTGCTTACATTTATAATAAGTGTGGCTTTCCTTTATCCTAATATTTGGATCTACCATTTAATTATCTGTTCATAAACTATAATTTTTGAGATTGGTGAGCTTTTTTATCATAGGGAAAGCCCTATGTTGGTGTGAGTTCTTTAACAAGATGATATCTTGTAAACCCACTACTAAACACGCGTGCAGATCTATAGATGGCCTGGACTAACATCGCTGCCATCTCCCGCACCGCCAAAACTAGAACCATGTGGTCATGTTCACAAGCATAGTTGTCGTGGTTGCAGCTAGATGACTAGGAGGCATGCCGAGCCTTGAGATATCCACGCCCATGCTCACATATCTGGCAACTAGAAGTTATTATTCACAAATTTTACACATCTCTCTCATAGTTTAAGTGGTAGTAATGTTTCACAAATTTTACACGTCTATGTAAAATTTGTGAACAATACTACTACCACTTTGCTCAGTTGAAAATGACTTAATAAATAAAAAGTGAAGATCTTGATGAGTTGTACAATCTTTGTATTTATGACTTTTTCAGTTAAAATTATTTCAGGTTTCAAAATCTAGTTTTCAAGTCGTCAATAGGCGTTCTTTTTAATACCTACAACTAACAAAAGTTAATTATTTTTTTTTACATTTTCTATTTATTCTTTTTTAACACAATATGCGTAATTTAACACAACTGTAGATAAAGAATAACCTAACAAGATCTAACATATATGGATAGATCACATTTATATGAAACTAACTAAACTGGTTTGACATTTTTCTATTTTTTCTAAGATTTTTGGTTAATTTTACAAGACCTCTAACATTTTGCATCGGGAACCATGATCTATTTTAAAAGCTATTAAGGCCCTTCCGCCTTTTCTTTCTCTCTTGCATCTCTACATCAGGAACCCTATATGGCTTTGTATTCTCTTTCCACTACAATCTCCATTTGCGGCGTCGTATAGAGACGGAGGCGGTGACAAGACAGGACACAAATTTGCGAGAGCGCGGCCGAGAAGGAATCGGTGATTAAGGCTAGACGATTGTAATTTTCGTGTTTTAGATATAGATATAGATATAGATATAGAAGATAATTTGGATAGACGTTAGCTAGGCCTTCCTTTCTATTCTATTCCCACTATAATCTCTGCTTGCATGTCGTATTAGAGAAGGAGGCGGTGACAAGAGCGGACAAATTTTGTAAGGCCGTGGCTGAGACGGAATCAGTGATTAAGGCTAGATAACTGAAATTTTTGTGTTTTAGTATTAGGTATAGATATAGGTATAGATATATTTAAAAAAAGAGATATAGATATAGATATAGATATATGTAACACCCTGAAAATTTGCATGTTTTTGAAATTTGCTAAAATGATTTATTTATGTATTTGTGTGGGCATTGGAATATATAAAGTAAATAACTTTTATGAAATTAAAATTCATCATAAGGCTAGATACAAGTTTTTGCATCATGCTGTTGCATAAATATTTATGAGATGCAATGTTTTGGTTTGAATTAAATCTGATTTCAAAATCTTTTGAAAACTCCATTTGAAAATGAATTCAAAATAAAAAGAAAAAGACTTTTATCTCTCGGTTTTACCCTTTTTTTTTTTTTTTTGAGACGAGGTTTACCCTTTTACCTGGCATTCGGCCGTCGGCCTGCCTGTCATTTTTCTCTTGCACTGGCTCGGTTCATTTACAGGCCTGCTCTCCATTTTCCAGCCGGCCGCACTTCCTTTTGGAATTTCTTTCCTCCTTGGCCCGTTGTCGTTCTTGCCTTGGACCTCCCGGCAACGGCATGTTTCAACTCCGGAAAGCCGCAGTGCGCAGAGCTCCTCTCCATTCCCGCACGTCTGGGTGTTTTCCTATTCCACTGTCGTCTTCGTATAGGACTCGACCGCACGGCCGACGCCACCGGTGCACGCAATCCCACGATTTCCGTGTCTTTCCATATCCGCGAGCACCGGGTGCTATTTAAGGTGAACCGCGGTTGGTAAAAGTTATCCTACAGAATTATTTTTATTTATAATTTGTATAGTGCGCAGCGAACAAAGCGATGAGCACTTCACCGGGAGAGGGTTTTAAATATCGAATCCACGGGGAGAATGGTGTGAGAATAATGAGACAAAACTAATCCCTGAGATAATAGGAAGGAAGGAGTTCAGATAAAAGGTGAGAGAAGAATTCTATGGTTGTCTAGTTTATATCCTTGCAAGGCTCGAAGATATTTCTTAATGGGGATGTACTCAAAAAGGAAAGTAAGGGCGAAACTTACTATTCCCCGGCAACTATGTCCTACGTGTCCTATCTTACGGGAAGTGGAATGCAAATGAATCAATGGTACTAGTCACTACCACGATCTACCACGCTCAGGCAAGTAGGGTGTATTTATGAGTTATCTAGTCCAAACACCACGTTTGCACTAGGAAAACAACTTCAATTCAAGAGCGACAAGAATTAAAGTACTCTAATGAGTCATAAACCGAAAGAAATATAAACAAGTGAACTTACTCAAATATAAGGTTGATCCACCAAAGAAGTCTCAAGATCAAGTGCAATGAAGCCTTTGATCCCAGAGGTACAAGCGAAGAGAGTCACCGAAGCCGGATCCGGTACTTCTCCTTTCTTCTCCTCAACTCTACTTTCTATCTCTCAAGAGCAGATCTAGAACTCTAATCAAGTTCTTTGATCTATCTCTCAACTTTCTACTAATCTCTCTCAACCTCGATCTTAGCTCTTCTAATTAGAGAGGTATGACTCTAGCTATGATCAGAAATGAGTATGATGAATAATGATTTTCATGCCTAAGGCCAGAGGTAGGATCATCCTTATATAGTTGTGGCCGATGAATGTTGTCCCTTGGATCAAACCGACCTTCAACAACGGCGTAGATACAACCTCAAAGTCGGTTTGAAACCGACCTAGGAAGATGACACTAACAGGTGGGTCCCACCTGGCGGCCGGCCTGATCCTTGCTGGCGGCCGCCAAGCCTGATGGGCCCAGTACGTCGGGTCTTTCCGGTGTCTTTGGTGTCTTCTAGAATGTTTTAGTTCACTTTTCGGATCGAAATTCATCGGTGGTAAATCTTCTTATTGTTTGGGGGTTTTCTCTAAGTTTTCTGGTATTTACCGCTAAGTCCCACGAAAAGATATAAATCACCAAAACTTCGTGGAACTATGTCGATATAATACCTATCCTATGCATTTATTCTTTTTATAACCTTATTATATGTTTAGTTGACACATAAAAATAGAGCTTAAGAGGTGTCAACAACCGCATCGCCCTTTGTCGGGGACCTAAATATTGGGCCCCGAGACATTCTCAAAGCGTGAGAATGCTTAGGCGGCCGCCAAGCCCGGTAAAACCTAGCCCGCTATCATCCCCTTGCGGAGGGGCGGCCCGGCGGACGATGGACCGAGCCATGGAGCCACGGCGCTCACACGGCAGCGGAATCGGCCTACGGATGACCTACGGAGCGGCCCACAAAAGCGACCCAAATGGAATCACCACGGCGCAAAGAGCTTATTACGCTCACGAAGGACAAGGTCAGGACCTACGCAAAACAACGAACCATGGCGTTCCACGTCGGCGGCGACCAAACCATGTAACCGGACTCGACCCGCATCATCTGTTTCGGTCGAGGCTGGCCTAGCTCACCGACCGGGAGAAATCTCCGCCCGTCCAGGGTGGCCTGGCTCACCACCCTCGGGCGCAAAAACTCCGCCTCGCCCGGGGAGACCAGCTCTCCATCCTCGGGTGAGGCAGCCCAATCTAGCCCGTCTGGGGTCGCCGACCCTCGGGCGTGGGAGGTTCCGTCCGGAGGAAGGAAACCGCCGCATTCAATGCGATCGCCGCGGCGGCGGCGCCCGGTACCATCGATTACGCTTGATCCAAATGTCGAGCGCGAATCGTCTCCCCAATCCGGCGATGGGACGCAAAGCTGAACGGTGACATGTTACGCCACCGACACGGAAAACGAGGATGACACTTTGTGCATTTCCGAAGCGCCGTCAAAAAGCGCCCGCGATGGGCGGACCCTCGGGCACGACACGCATAGCCCGGCGACCTGCGGGACCGGCCCGCCGCCATGCGGATTGTGAGGGCGCCTCCACGGGACCCTCGGGGGCAGCGCCCGGATGGCACGTCCACCATCGGATCGGGGCGCTTTGTCTTCGTCAAGCGACATCAAGCCGGCCCGACCCCTCGGCGGCGCACATCTGGCCCGGTGCAGCCTCGGGGAATTAGCCACCTAGGTGTCCACCGGTGTAAACATTATCTCTCTCCTTCTCCTATAAAAGGGGGAGTAATGCCTCATTAGGGAGGATTCGATTCGGTCGAGCCCGCTCAACTCCGATTCACACGGAGCGCACACCACCACCACCATAACCACGATCGTGGGGCTTGAGACCAGCGTCTCTCCCCATGACGCTGTAACCCCCTCTGCGGGACTCACCTTTGGCGCGAGGTAACACTGAGCAGGACACACCCCATTTGGGCGAGGGCCCCGTTGGCCCTGAACGGGATAAACCGTTGCGTCTGTGTCCATCTTGCGCTACGCCATCGAGGGGGAGGAGGCACACGGCTTATAAATTCTTTATTGCCGGCACCCGAGGCACCACCGTTCCTCGAAACGCCCGCCGGTTGGCGCGCCCGGGTAGGGCGCCGTGTGCATCTGCATCTCCATCAGCCCTCATGGCGTTTCCGCCTTCGTTTCCACCCTTTCGCCGAAGCACGAGCTCCGCGGAACACCTGCATTCTTGAGCGTGGCATTTGTGGCGCTCGGCCACAACTACGAGATGATCCTTACGCCCGACGTGCCGGTAGAAGGGCGGAGAATCGCCGCCTTGCGGCGAAGCCCATCATCGCGACGCGCCGCGCCAAAGCGCGGCAAGGCGGACCATCGGCCAGCGCAAAGGCGCGTCCAACGGTCCCGAATCCGTCGGCGTATCCCCGCGCCGACTCGCGAAGGGCTCCCGGGAACCCTAGGCCCCGGGAAATACCTTACCCGCCACCGCTCGTGGTAGGGTACCCGAAACCCTAATCGTCGAAAAAACGCCTCCGCTCCGGTCATCTGGAGGGAGTCCGGTGAATCCTCGCCGGCTTGAAACCTCGGTCGAAGCCGTCGGGGAGAGCACGAGCCGGACCACCCGTCGTTCCACGGGGCGTTATCCCATGGACATTCACTCGAGGAGCGCATCCTCCGGAAGGGCGCGGGACGACCCGTCATGCCACCCCCCTCCGGGTTCAACAGGGGCCCTGGTCGAGGCGGGGACTCGCTCTACCGTCCGGAGAATCGAAACCTCCTCGGGACGTTCGGTGCACCGTGCACCAAGCGATGAAGACGCAGTACTATGACCCCACGCGGGGAATGCTTCAACGTCGAGGTCCCACCGCAAGATGGCTTTGTTCACCGGCGTCTCGGCCGAAGATGGACGGACATACCGCCCGCGGCGAGCTCCAGCGGCTGGCGGCGGCTACGCCCGGTCCATCCGGCAGCGGCGCCGGCACTGCCGGCCAAAACCCGGCTAGGAGATCTGCGGGAGCGGATCCGGGCGGGTCGCGCGACTCAGGCGGCGGAGCAAAACATCCGGCGGGAGCGGGCTCAGCGGCAGGCCCGGGGGGCACCTCAGCTCACAATGGCGGCGGACGTGGCGGACCGGCTGGGTGCCTCAATCCCGGCATGGCGGCCCGTTCAGCGAGCCCGACCTCAGCGTGGCGGCGGCCGCCATGCTGGTGCGAGGAAATGCCGAGCCCTCCACTACCGGGGGGTAGGCGCATACGGGGAAGGCCTCGTCAACTCCTTGACAAGGCGGCGGTGCAACGAGGCGAGAGAGTTCCGCTTCCGGGATCGGGCGCCGTGGCGTCCGCGGCGGCGAGGAGGAAGGCGGGCGAAGTCGGCGGGGGCTCCATCCACCGGATCGAGCCGAGCCCGGCAAGGCCGGTCAGGGAGCACGGGCGACAACCGTTGCAACCGCCCGATCTGGGAACGCATAGAAGACCCGCACCGCGACCGAACCGGGCGCCCGACCTCGGGGGCGAGATCGAGCGACAGCGGGCTCACCACGAAGGTGGCTCGCCTCGGGGGCGACAAGCGGGACGAGGCGCCTGGGCGGGTCGGGAGGACCGGGGGTACTCCCACGATCCGCGCCGGGCCTCGGGCCTTCACCCGGGGACATCGGGAGGGCACCACTCCTGCGGCGTTTGGGCCCCGAGCCATCTCGAGAAATGCACGGGAGAGACTCGTCGGTATGGGTCGGGCGACTATCGGTGGCATGCCGGTTCGCGGGGGCACACGATGACAAAGTGATGTCGTAAATTTGCCCCCTGTGCCTCTCAGTCCGCGGAGCTTGGCTGGAACACCTTCCACCCAACCTCATATCAAGCGGGCGGACTTGGTGAGAACCTTCCGCGGTAACTTCGGGCACATACCTACGCCGGGTAACTCGTGGGATCTCGAAATTGCCGACAAAAATCCGACGAATCCTGGGCGACTACATCCGGCGCTTCTCCAAGCGACGGACCGAGCTCCTAATGTGACGGATTCGGACGTCATCGGGGCCTTCTTGGCCGGCACCGCTGCCGAGACCTCGTGAAGAAGCCGGGGCGCGGACTCCCACCGAGGCAAACGGAGGCGATGGACATCGCCACCAAGTTCACCGACGGTGAGGAGGCTGTCGGGGCTGTTCAATCGGGGCTCGGCAAGGGAAAGCGCAAGGAAAAGGAGCCCGAGGGATCGCAACCTCGGGAGAGCAAGAAGAAAAAAAGAAGAAAGATAAGAGCCGCAAGGGCAAGGGGCCACGCCGCCCAAGCGGGACGATGAAGAGACATTGTGGCTGCGGTCGACCGCAAGGGGCCCCGACCCCGCCACAAGAAACCCGATGACATGCTCAAGAAGCCATGCCGTAACCATAGCTACCCGGTCAAGCATACCCGGGGAGTGCAAGAGGGTACGCCAACATTTCGCCAAGCTCACGGCCATCCCAGGGTGAAGAGGAAGAGGCTCGAGGGTGGCGCCAAGGGCAACGAGGAGTTCCCGAAGGTGAATAAGCGCTTCATGATCTTCGGCGGCAGCACCGGCAACATGTCCGTGCGGCGGCGCAAGAAGGAGCGTTAGGAGGTCTATGCCACGGGCCCGGCAACCCCGAAGGCTGCGCAAGTGGTCGGACGGGCCATCACCTTCGACCGGTCGGATCACCCCCCAAGCACATCCCGAACCGGGGCTTATCCAGCGGTGGTGGATCCCATCATCGCCAACACTCGGCTCACCAAAGTCCTTATGGACGGAGGGGCGACCTCAACCTCATCTCTGAAGAAACCCTCGACCTCCTCGGGGTGGACAAGTCCAAGATCCGCCCTAGAGGGCCGGCATTCAATGGCGTCATCCCCGACAGCGGCTAAAGCCCCTCGGGCGGATCGACTTACCGGTTTGCTTCGGTGACCCCTCGAACTTCAGGCAAGAGACTCTCACATTCGAGATCCTTGGGGTCCGCGGTACTTACCACGCACTCCTCGGGGGCGGCCTGCTACGCCAAGTTCATGGCTGTCCCGAACTACCACGTACCTCAAGCTCAAGATGCCGGGGCGAAGGGTGTCATCACGACCGGCCCTCGCACCATCATGCATACGAGTGCGGCGTGGAGAGCGTGGAGTATGCCGAGGCACTCGCCATTGCCGAGGCACTCATCGCCGCGAAGAGAAGCTTTTGGCGACATCCACGATCGAGCATGAGGCCAAGCACCGCTTATTTGGGAGCTTCGAGCCCTCCTCGGGCACCAAGAAGATCCCACTCGATCCCAAGAACCCGAAGGAGAAGGCTGGCGACCATCGGCTCGGACACGGATCCGAAATAGGAAGCCGTGCTCGCCGACTTCCTCCGCGAATGCCAAGGCGTTTGCGTGGGGACCCTCGGACATCTTGGGGCATACCGAGGGATGTCGCCAGCACTCCCTAGACATCCGCCGGGCTCAAAGCCCGATCATGCGGCGCTTGCGCCGTTTTGATGACGCCAAGCGGAAGATCATCGGCGAGGAGATCCACAAGCTCTTTGGAGGCGGATTCATAAAGAAGTATTCCACCCCAGAGTGGTTAGCTAATCCTGTATTAGTAGAGAAAAAAGAATGGGAAATGGCGGATGTGTGTGGACTACACTAGTCTCAACAAAGCATGTCCGAAAGTTCCCTTTCCTTTGCCTCGAATCGACCAAATTGTCGACTCCACTGCGGGATGTGAAACGTTGTCCTTTCTTGGGCGTATTCGGTTATCACGGATCAAAATGAAAGAGTCCGACCAGCTCGCGACCTCGTTCATAACACCCTTCGGGATGTATTGCTACCTCACCATGCCCTTTCTGGGCCGAGGAACGCCGGGGGCAACATACCGGCGGTGCATGCAAATCATCTTCGGGAACTCATTGGAAGGATCGTGGAGGCCTACGTCGGCGACAAAGTGGTCAAATCCAAGAAAACGTCGGACCTCGTGGGTGACCTCGGGAAACCTTCGAGTGCTGAACAAGAAGGAGTCAAGCTAAACCCCGAAAAATGCGTATTCGGGGTCCCCAGAGGATCTTTCTTTGGGTTTTATCGTCTCTCAACGAGGCATCGAAGCAAACCCGACCAAGGTTGACGCGATCACCAAGATGGGTCCGATCCAAAATCTCAAGGTAGTACGAAGGTCATGGGCTGCTGGCTTCATTAAGCGAGGTTCATCTCACGCCTCGGGAGAAGGGCCTGCCCCTCTACCGGCTCCTTCGCAAGTCCAGGCGCTTTGCACGGACCCCGAGGCCGAAGAGGCCCTCGGCAACCTCAAGAAGCTCTCGACAAACCCACGGTCTGGTACCGCCAAATCCGGGGAAAACCCGCTCTTATACGTCACGCCACTACCCGGGTGGTCAGCGCGGTGGTCGTAGTGGAGCGTCGGGGAAGAGGGGCACACGTTGCCGGTACAACGCCTGTTTACTTCATCGGTGAAGTGCATTCCGACACCAAGGCGAGGTATTCGCGGATGCGAAGCTATTATACGCCATCATGCGACCACGAAGGAAACCGCCCACTACTTCCTCGCGCACCCGGTTGCCGTGGTATCCTCGTTCCCCCTCGGGAGATCCTCCAAAACCGAGAGGCCACGGGAAGAGTGGCGAAGTGGGCGGTGGAGCTCATGGGCGAAACTATATCATTCCTGCCCGCAAAGGCGATCAAATCGTGTCCTAGCCGACTTTGTGGGCGAATGGACCGATACACGGCTACCCCTCGCACCCATCCGGCCGAGTCTTTGGACCATGTATTTCGATGGATCCATGATGAAGGCGGGCGGGGGCTGGTTTGCTCTTCATCTCACCCCTCGGGGTTCACACGAGGTATGCCATCCATTTGCATTTTCTTGCCTCCAACAACGTCGCGAGAATATCTGGCCGGTCAACGGTCTCCGGATCGCGGCGGACCTCGGAATCCGGCGGTTGGAAACCGGGGGGATTCGCAGTTGTTGGTCATCGACCAAGTCATGAAGGCCTCGGCGTGCCACGACCGAAGATGGAGGCGTATTGTCGGGAAGTACGCAAATTGGAGGAAAAGTTCCATGGGCTTGAGCACAAGCATACGCCGAGACGCTACAACGAGACCGCGGATGAAGCGGCCAAGGTCGCAAAGAACCCGAGGTACCGTTCCCGAACGTCCTCACCCGAGACCTCAATAAACCCTCGGTCATGTACACCCCCTGAAGTACCCCGAGGGGCTCACGAGGGCGGCATTAACAAGCCACACCCGAAGCTATGGCGGTCGGCCAGTCCCGGACCGGAGAAAACCGCTTATGGAGTACCTCACCCGAGGAGAGCTACCCGAGGACAAGACCGAGGCTCGCCCGGTTAGCCCGAAGGGCTTAAGTCCTTCACACCGATTGGAGAAAGGGGAACTCTACAAAGAGGAACCTCGGGAGTATACATGCGATGCATACCCTCGGGTGAAGGCCAAGAATTGCTCGTTAACACCCACCGCGGGGAATGCGGTCATCACGCCCCGAGGACTCTAGTCGATAAAGTCTTCGGGCAAGGCTTCTATCGGCCCCTCGGCAGTGCGAGACGCGAACCAAGTCATGCGTACCTGCAAGGAATGCCAATTCTACGCGTGCGGGGACGCACCTCCCGGCTCAAGCAATCGCAAACCATACCTCTTACGTGGCCATTTGCAGTGTGGGGACTCGACATGATTGGGCCCCTGAAAGGGCGCCCGGGAGGACACACTCACGCCCTAGTCACCATTGACAAGTTCTCCAAATGGATCGAAGCCCGAGCCGTGGTGAACCCTCACCACGGGAAACGGTGAAATTCTTTACGGATATCATTTCCCGTTTTGGAGTCCACGAACTCCATCATCACGGCACAACGGAACCAACCGTGGGGAAGAAGTTCCTCGACTTTTGCGGCGACTATGGTATCCGAGTGGATACCTCGGCCGTAGCTCACCCGAAGACCAACGGTCAAGTGGAGCGTGCCAACGGCATGATCTGCAAGGGCTCAAGCCGAGGATCTTCAATCGCCTGAACCAATACGAGAAAAAGATGGTACCAAGAGCTGCCGTCGGTTCTATGGAGCCTTCGAACAACGAAAAGCCGAGCCACGGGGTTCGGCCCTTTCTTTCTAGTCTATGGGGCCGAGGCAATCTTGCCCACGGACATCGAATATGGGTCCCCCGAGGCTGCGAGCCTACACCGAGCAAGGCAACCAACCAGGCGAGGCAAGACTCCATTGACCAAGTTGATGAAGCCCGAGGCGTTGCGCTCCCGCACTTTCGGCGAGATACCAACAAGCTCTGGCGCAAGTATCACGCCAAGCGGTTTGAAGCCTCGGGAGTTCCAAGTCAACGACCCCGTGCTCGGCCGAAGACGGACAACAAAGGGCGTCACAAACTCACGCCACCCTGGGAAGGGCCTTATTTCATCGCCCGAAATATTAAGGCCCAGGGACCTACAAGTTGAAGAACGAGAAGGGCGAAGTCTACTCCAACGCTGGAACATAGAACAGCTACGTCGCTTCTACCCTTAAATTCCGCACTAGAAGTCAAACATCGGTGTTTTTTTTCACTCAATAAAAGATCTACATCTTTTACGAAAAAAGTGCTTCTTGCGCAAAACCTCAAGGGAGTCTTAGCCTCGGCCCGGCACAAGACTAAAACTCCTCGGGGGGCTACATGGGGACCCCCTCGGGGGACCCCTCTTTTTTCAAAACTTTTTTTCGGAAAAAAAAAAGTTTTCTCCGCGATAATTTTCAATTAATCGTTTAAGTTGCGAAGGTCGCGACGCACAAATCCAAAGCAAGATAACCGAGGCAAGCGGACGCCCCTAGTGGCACCCATATGGGGCCCGGTGGCATCCACGGTTACTATCTCGCGAAGCGGAGAAAGCAAGCGACCCGGCCACACAATAAGCGAGAGATTCGGGGGGAACGCAACCTTAAAACATGAGTGCACCCGCCAAGGCCATAGACCTCGGGCGGCTTGGTTGTTTATACACATCCATCTCACAAGCTCCAATCTTTTCATGCAAGGAAGGATCGGGGGCAAGGGAGGCCTCATCTACTTGTGCCTCACGGCCGGCCGGCGACGAGGAGGCTTCGACCGCAACGCCCCCGGCGGCCGCTTCTCCCCGAGGGTGGCGTCGGACCCCTCGGCGCATCCTCGGACATGGCATCCACCATCTCGTGTCCGCCTCGTAGGTGGACTCTATGGGGAGTACGGGGACACACCTCGTCCTCAAAACGCGAGGGGGGAAAGAGAGTCGCGGCGCCATCCACAAAGTTATATAGACTTTGGGTCTTGGCGGCATTGGCGGCATCCCTCTCGGCGGGATCAACCTCCTCCCTCGTCATCGGAGCCGAGGAAGAAGCCCTTCGTGACACCGCGTCGGCGTCTTGGACTCCATCGGGAAGTGGGAGCGGACCACCCGCCGAGCATGTGCGAATGCCGTTCGGAAGCGCTCGGGCTCGGGCCGAAGATAGCCGCCCACGGCGCTCGGGCGGCTATGCGGTGTGGGACCAACCTCTAGGTTGTCGCCCCAAGCGCCGGACCCGAAGTCGAGACGGGGGCATCCTCCGGCTCCGGTATGACTTACGCTCTTGCTCCGGCCACAGGCAGCGTGGCGGCGTTGTCTACGGCCTCGGTCCGGACCTTCTCCGCCTCACGGCAGCGCCGGCAAAGATGGCGTCGGCAAAGCGAAGTAATCAAGAACGGAAAAGCTTACCGAGGATAAGGGCGCACCACGGCGCCGGCCGCCCGGCCCGGCATGGCGTTGTGCTCCTCGGCGTCGACTTCTGAAGCCGCTCTTTCTCTTCTTCCCGAGGGTCTCGCCCTCGGACACCAACTTCGCCCGATGCGAGTGTTCAAGCGTCACACATCTCCGCTGCCGTCGCCGCCTCCTCCGGGACCGGTCCCGCTCGTCATGGGCCTCGCTTCGAACTGAAGGGACTGGGTCGAGCCTCCTCAAAATCGTGGCTCATCCGAGCCATGTCACCGCCATCTTCTTTGGACTCGGACTGGCCTTGATCAGCTCGGCATCCGGGGTCCGCGTGGGACTCCCTTTCCTCGGCGAGGGCAGCAAGCGGGAGGTCTCGCTCACGGGCCTCGATCAACTTCACCCGAGTTTGACCAAGGGCATTCCGATTCGGGGCGTTCGGGCGAAGGAGCTCGGACTTCTCGGGCGGCGACGGAGAATGCAACGACAATACTACTCATCAAGACGCAAGCACAAAGGACATGCGGCGGGGGATGGCCATCAAGATACTCACCGCATGTCGACTTCCGCGAGACGGCCGGCTATGGTCTCCCCGATCCTCGCTAGGCCCTCGGCCCGGCCTTGACGGATCGCTCATGGGTCCTCCACTCCAAGACCTCGGGGCGATCATCGACAACCGCGGCGGCGGACCCCGGCATTTCGCCCGGGTCGGCGGACCGCCCCAATGAAGTCGGCTCGAGGGATACATCTCCCCACCGGCAGCTCCGGCCAGGGGAACCGGACCGATGAAAGGGGAGGGGCCCCGAGCTGACCCGGGGCACCGCCCCTCGTCATGGCCGAAGACGGCGCCGCGCAAGGGCCGCCTCGAACCCGGCACGTGGAGCGGCGGGAAGTCGGGGTATGCGGCTCAGGCGTGCGCCGTGGTCAGCGCCCCGAGCAAGCGGAGACTTGGCGGCGTCTCGCCCGCGTCGAAGACTCCTCTTGCGCGAACTCCGAACAAAGGGACTCGCCTCCTCGGGGTGGGGCGGCTCGACCTCCTTCGGGCGGCGCCACTTGCTCGCACCGAGCTGGTCTCCCCGTGCGACCAGAGCTCTCCGTGTCGATCACCATCCTAGGGGGCAGCCAACCCACCATCGCCACCATGGGCAGTGCCGCCTCGGGGCGCGAGCCACCGGCCGGGTCGGGTTTGGGACCGACCCCACTTGGGGCTCGGGGCCGGCACCACAGGGGGACTCGACGGGGCCCGCGAGGCATCTTGATCGGACGACCCCGGCTCGCGCGCGGCGAAGGATTGTGCACCAGCCTTTAGGGCCTTCTTGGGGTGCGTGAAACGAAGCGGCCCCCGTTTCCCAAAGTCAAGCGCGCACGTCAAAACAAGGCAACCATATGCCGAGAAGAAAATCAAGATTGCAAAGGCGAAAGGAAACTCACGGCCCGAGGGATCGCCTCGGGGCTACGACGAGGCTCTGGATGGTGCGCGACCTCGGCGTCTCGACTCGGCGTCATCTTATCCCCCCACGACGCGTTAAATGCGCCGCTGGCCGGATCGGGGCGGGGGTCGCGGCCGTCCCCCGAACCGTGCCCGCGGCGCCCGGGGTACCCGCGGTGGCGTCGACTCCTCCCTTCGGGCCATGTTGCATTTCTTAAGCGCAATCAAAGGAAACAGGTATAAACCTATCCCCGATAAAAGCGCGCGCCGCCGACACTCCCAAGTAAAACCACCATGTCGGTGATCCGAATGGGAACGTCAACGGTGATAGATCTTGCCAAATAAGATATTCATCCGCAAGCGCACGGATCTATCATTGTAGCATTTCACCGGAAGTATTCGAGGGGTATCGTTATTTATATTTTCCCAAAGGAAGGCATGGTGTAAAAGTCTCTAATTCGGACATGGTCAAGATGACACGAATGTATAATAGACCAATGCTCATAATAGGGGTAAAATAAAATAGGTAGTAGGATAACTTGACACACACACACGAGCCAATCTCAAGGATAAATATAAAAGAATGAATAAAAGAATAAATCTAATATGGAGCAGGCATATCCTAGATAGTCATGTCAAGATAGCAGATACACACATGTTCAACTGTTTAGAGATTCCAATTCAAGATAGCCAAGGTCTCTGCCGAATTACTTCGGGCACTGGCCCACGCTCAAAGAACAGTGTCCGGCAATTAGCACTGCGCCACACCCGAACGTGGGGGGATTTCAAGGGACGGACAAGGCTTGTCACGACCAAGCCGCCTACCCCCTCAACCGTGGGATGCGCCACAAAAGATAGGCAACCCCTAGCCCAGACACCATGTCTACACTAGTGATTATCACTCTAGCGTGTTAACAAGGCTTACCCGTCCCCGGGGTCCTTCTACTAGAGCGCCGCCCCCGAAGGAACGACTACCAATCCCGCAACCCAACATCAACCAAGGCTAACTCTAGGTAGAACTCTACATAGCAACCTAGCTCTTTGGTCTAAACATGTATGTATGATAAACTAAGCACGAAGTTCTATAAGACAACATCATGATATAGGAACTATAGACTAGTTCTTCAACCAAGATTATATCACAAGAACTTTACTCTAATTCAAGAACATGACTATATTGATAAGTAGAGAACAAGAACAAGATGAAGAACTCTAAATTGCTCATACCGAATAGCTCCAAAATGTCTTGTCTCCTTTATTTCTTTGTCCAACTCCTCCTAAGTACAAACTAAAAGAAGAAGAAAGAGAAGAAGAAGAAGAAGAAGAAGAAGAAGAAGAAGAAGAAAAAAAGAAGAAGAAGAAAGGAGAAGAAGAAAGAAGAAGAACAAAGAAGAAGAACAAAGGGAGAGGGAAGAAGAAGAAGAAGAGAGAGGCTACATTGTGTGGTGTGTGTTACAAGTGAGGGAGTGCCCATCTATTTATAGGACCTTCACCATGGGATCCTCTCTTGGCTAAGCCATTTGGTACTAATCCCGCACCGTTTTTTGGGCAAGCAAACACCGCCTCCAAACTTTTCAGGTCGAGATGGGCCGCCAGGACGAAGATGGGCTGATTTGGCCTCCGGGAGGGTGCGCGCGCACCACTTGGTGCGCCCGCATCAAGAATTTGTCCGTTTGGGCTGAAACTTTGCACGAGCACGTGGGCCTCGGAGTTAGCCGTTTCGAGTATTCGTCGCTGAAATCCGATTTCGTATGAGAAAGTTATGCCCAAAATATTGAACCCATGTCCTGCGGCCTGTTTATCATTTCATGTTGGACTCGGGCCTCGACCTCTTGGGCTTGTGCTTGGATATTGATATTTTATGAACTTTTCTCCCCTAGGCTTGATGTTCTCGGGAATGCGCTTTCAGGGAGGCGCCTTTTGGTGCATTTTCCACTTGGTTTTTATATAAATCCTACAAAACATTATTTGGCACTACAAGTGGAATTATGTCAATGATAAATGTATATGTGTGTAGTAAGGTATAGTTTCACCCCATATTGGTAGAATGTTGACGTTAAAAAATATGTCGTTGGTGACCGTCAACAAACTCCCCCAAGCTTACCCTTTGCGCGTCCTCGAGCAAAGATAAGTACTTGGTTGTTGATCAGGAGTTGCTACTATGCCGATTATGTTTCACAAGTGCCACGGTTATAATAAGATTTTCTACTAGAGTTTGAATAAAATGGCATGCCTTTGCTCACCCTTTATTACCTTTCATCATAGCGGGGCTTTTTAGCTTTTCTCAAAGCCTTGGGCGGTTGCCGAGATAGAACGGTTATAATGTAAATACTTTTCATTCATCCTTTTGATCAACTTTCTCATCCGGGATTTATTTATTTAAGTTCTATTTTGTTTTTCGAGAAAGTATGGGCTTTATTGCTATATATATTTTTTTGGAGAGGTGGGCTCTGCTCGCCCTAGACTTTTGTCTTTTATTTTCCTTTTTTTTTTGGAGATGTGGGCTCTACTACTCGCCCTAGGACACATGCCCATTTTTCATCTCTCTTTTTTTTTCTTTTCTTTTTTTTTTAGCATAGCCCATATCATTTCTCTTTTCTTTCAAATTAGATTCCCGGATGTCAAGTTTCTCTTTTTGGACGAAATCATAGCAAATCCATTTGTACCATATCATATTTGGCAACAACTTAGACTAGATAGAGCCTATGCAACCCACATGAATCAGGTTTTTTTTTTTTTTTTTTTAGGATGAGTTCTTAGACTTAGCCACTAAACCCAAACTTTAGAGAAATTCGAATTATAAACTAGGCACAGGCAAAACATAAGACAGAGCAACTATTCATCATTTCAACAGGGGTAGAACTAAAACATTTCTACAACACATATATATGGAATGGAATAAGTCTCCGTTCTCTCTTTCTTCTTCCCCTCTTTTTATTTTTTTTTTTTATTCTCGATACCTCATCATTCATATAAGATAAGAAAATAACTAAATGGAATGTGAGATACGAGTTACCTTTTGTGGGAGTCCTCCCCAAGCTAGCTTTTGACTTACCTTGGGTTTATGAATGTTGCTAGCCTTGTGCACGCTATGATTTGATCTTTGATTAATGTCATCTTTTGAGCGTGCGAGGAGACTCCCCCAAGCTTGTCTTGTGGTGATCTTGGAAGAGCGGGACAACCATTCTTGGGGTTTCAAAGTTTTTTTATTTTTATTTATTATTTTTTTATTTTATCATTATCATTATTATTATTATTTTTGGGTTCACCAAACAATTTCGATCTCTATTGTCATCTCTTGGACTTACCCTCATGATGTTTGAAAAATTCTGCTTGGGGGTTAGTCCATAGATTTGACCAAAATCTACACTAGCAACTCTAGTTCAATAATCGGACTCGACTCCATGTCTAATCGATTAAGGTAGACTTTTTGACCTAAGCACCATGCTTAATTCAAAACGCCTATGGAAGTATGATCAACTAGTATGACAAAAACTTCCAAACTTAAACGTGCCAATATAGAAAGAGGAAGCATGAAAGAGCAATAAGATTCATCCAATGAAGATGAAGACTTTGAAAGGTGAACAAAAAGATTCAATCTCTTTTTTTTTACTAAAAAAAATTATTCGAGAAAATATGTTTTATTGAAAAAAATATATTTTTTTTTTCTTAGTTTTTTTCATAGAAGAATTTATTTTACTTATAAAGATTTTTTTTTTTGTTTTAATATAGATTTTATATAAATTTTTTTTTTTGTTAATTTTGATAATAAAATATTTTATAAATCATTTTTTAATATACCCCATTTTTTTTTTTTTTGAAATATACCCCATTTTTTTTTTTTTTGAAATATACCCTATTTTTTTTTTTTGAAAATATTTATTTTTTTAGATTTTTGTGTAGCAAATATTTTTGTTTATTTTGATAATAAAAAAAATAATTTTTTTTAAAAACACTTTTTTTTTTATGGATGGTAATGGATGGAGGATGAGAGTGTAGGTTTTTCATTACCTTGGTTTTGGTCCTCCCCCAAGCTAGCTCAAAGCCCATTGGATCGGGGTTTTATCCCCGTGCTTTTGGCTTTTCCTGCATGGTTAGTATATGGTAGATTCACGAGTGGATTTACCATCCTTCGTGATTACCAAATTTCGAAACATATGCAGGAAGGAGCAAAAGAGCAGCTTGTTGTTGTTTTTTTTTCTTCAAAGATTTTTATTTTAGGACTTTATTATCAAGGGAGAACATAAAAGCTTCACCAAACTTTTCATACTCAAACAAGGCTAAGATAAAGATGCAATATAAGTCTAGCCTTGTTTTATCTCCATCATGAAATAACTCAAATATTTATGACGTCAGCTCTAGGTTCATTAATCAAATATCAACACCATGTCAAATTTTGATTAAAGAAGACCATTTTAACCCAAGCACCATGCTTGATTTAAAAGACCTATGGATGTATCGCTTAAGCGACATGCAAACACATCCAAACCCAGATCATATTTCATAAACAAAGAAAACATGATTTTTTTTTTTTATGGAGATAAGTATGAGTAAAAAGAATTGGTGAATTATTACCTTTGTATACCTGAGTGTGTGTGTACCAACCGTGCATGAAGGAAAGAACGTTGAGACTCCCGCGGTGGTAGCTTGATGATCCATCTCAGGCGGGCCACAAGGCTTAGGTGATACACACATGTAGTGTATATGGACCATGGGCCTTAGTGGTCACAAAGGTATAAAGGAGGATGTTCCTCCTTTCCTTTACCACTTTTTTTTTACCCTTTTTTTTTTTTTTTTTTTCTCTCTTTTTTATAGGACCCTTGCGTACCTGAGTTTACTTGACCGACAGCTTGAGGATAGAGTTCAGAATTGCTGCGTCGGTAGCATGATGATCTTGGTTTGGTTATGACTTCCTGGCCGGAGCAGAGGGAGGCATACCAAACTCACTCAGGTGGGCGTGACAAAGGCCTTGGGAGAGAAAGATCCCTTCTTGCTTATATGGAAGCAATGTTGGGTGGAGTCAGGTGCCTTCATTGTTTATTTTGACCATATGGGGCCAACTTTGCTCCTCTCTCCTCTTATTTCTTTTTTTTTCTTTCTATATATATTTTTTTTTTCATTTTTTTTTTCAATAACACTTCTTTTTTTCTATATATATATATCTTTTTTTTTTAACTCTTTTCCTTTTTATAGCAAAGGGAGGCTCATCTCTTATTTATCTCTCTCTTTTTTTTTTCATCATATATTTTTTTTCTCTCTCTTTTTTTTTTTTTTTTTTTTTTTCTCTCTTTTTTTATGATCCTTGCACGTGGAACTTGATATTATCACCGTCCTCCCTCTCACACTTGGACTTTCGTGAAAAAGTCAAGTGTGAAAAGTCGTGGTCTCCTTTTGAGTGTGTTCCTCCGCCCAAGAGCATCAACGTTTTCTTGATGTAGCCCCCATGTTTTCAAGCGTCGCGTGCCCTTTGTTCTTCTTAGTCTCCACCTGAAATGGTTAGTGACAAGAATACCCGAAGGTGCATACTAACTTGATAACAAGTCCTTGCTTTTTATTTATAAGATTTTTTTTTTAGATTTTTTTTTTATATATAAATATAAAAGATTTTTTTTCTTTTAGATAAGCCTAAGATGAACAAAGATCACTACACATGCATAAGATCAAGAACATGTCCTAATAGGTCATCCCTTTAACCAACGCCTTCCTAAAGCAACGGCGCCAGAAATGCTTGTTGCATTTCTTAAGCGCAATCAAAGGAAACAGTATAAAACCTATCCCCGATAAAAGCGCCAGAAATGCGCCGCCGACACTCCCAAGTAAAACCACCATGTCGGTGATCCGAATGGGAACGTCAACGGTGATAGATCTTGCCAAATAAGATATTCATCCGCAAAGCGCACGGATCTATCATTGTAGCATTTCACCCGGAAGTATTGGGGTATCGTTATTTATATTTTCCCAAAGGAAGGCATGGTGTAAAAGTCTCTAATTCGGACATGGTCAAGATGACACGAATGTATAATAGACCAATGCTCATAATAGGGGTAAAATAAAATAGGTAGTAGGATAACTTGACACACACACACGAGCCAATCTCAAGGATAAATATAAAAGAATGAATAAAAGAATAAATCTAATATGGAGCAGGCATATCCTAGATAGTCATGTCAAGATAGCGAGATACACACATGTTCAACTGTTTTAGAGATTCCAATTCAAGATAGCCAAGGTCTCGCCGAATTGCCCGGCACCGGCCCACGCTCAAAGAAACGATTGTCAGGCAATTAGCACTGCGCCACACCCGAACGTGGGGGATTTCAAGGGGACGGACAAGGCTTGTCACGACCAAGCCGCTACCCCCTCAACCGTGGGATGCGCCACAAAAAAGATAGGCAACCCCTAGCCCGGACACCATGTCTACACTAGTGATTATCACTCTAGCGTGTTAACAAGGCTTACCCGTCCCCGGGGGTCCTTCTACTAAGCGCCGCCCCGAAGGAACGACTACCAATCCCGCAACCCAACATCAACCAAGGCTAACTCTAGGTAGAACTCTACATAGCAACCTAGCTCTTTGGTCTAAACATGTATGTATGATAAACTAAGCACGAAGTTCTATAAGACAACATCATGATATAGGAACTATAGACTAGTTCTTCAACCAAGATTATATCACAAGAACTTTACTCTAATTCAAGAACATGACTATATTGATAAGTAGAGAACAAGAACAAGATGAAGAACTCTAAATTGCTCATACCGAATAGCTCCAAAATGTCTTGTCTCCTTTATTTCTTTGCCCAACTCCTCCTAAGTACAAACTAAAAGAAGAAGAAAGAGGAAGAAGAAGAAGAAGAAGAAGGAAGAAGAAGAAGAAAAAGAATAAGAAGAAAGGAGAAGAAGAAAGAAGAAGAAGAAAGAAGAAGAACAAAGGGAGAGGAAGAAGAAGAAGAAGAGAGAGGCTACATTGTGTGGTGTGTGTTACAAGTGAGGGAGTGCCCATCTATTTATAGGACCTTCACCATGGGATCCTCTCTTGGCTAAGCCATTTGGTACTAATCCCGCACCGTTTTCTGGGCAAGCAAACACCGCCTCCAAACTTTTCAGGTCGAGATGGGCCGCCAGGACGAAGATGGGCTGATTTGGCCTCCGGGAGGGGGTGCATAAGCACCACTTGGTGCGCCCGCACCAAGAATTTGTCCGTTTGGGCTGAAACTTTGCACGAGCATGTGGGCCTCGGAGTTAGCTTCGTTTCAAGTATTCGTTCGCTGAAATCTGATTTCGTATGAGAAAGTTATGCCCAAAATATTGAACCCATGTCCTGCGGCCTGTTTATCATTTCATGTTGGACTCGGGCCTCGACCTCTTGGGCTTGTGCTTGGATATTGATATTTTATGAACTTTTCTCCCTTAGGCTTGATGTTCTCAGGAATGCGCTTTCCAGGGAGGCGCCTTTTGGTGCATTTTCCACTTGGTTTTTATATAAATCCTACAAAACATTATTTGGCACTACAAGTAGAATTATGTCAATAATAAATGTATATGTGTGTAGTAAGGTATAGTTTCACCCCTTATAGGTAGAATGTTGACGTTAAAAATATGTCGTTGGTGACCGGTCAATGTGGCCTCACCCTCGTGACGCCGAGGTGCCTACATGGCCAACGCCAATGGTCCCGAGGACTCGGAGGGGAAGAGCCCTCGGGCGCCACGGGTGTCAGCATCCCCCGACGCCTCGGGCTCGGGCTCGGGCTCAGAACGAAGCCCCGCTTCGGTCGGGGAGCCCCATGGCTCGGTCCATCCAAGCCGCCATGTCGTCATCCGACGAGTTCACGCGAGAAGCGGGTCCTCCGGATCCTCGTCCTCTTCGGTGGTCGAGGTGTCGGGTGACTTCGCCCGCCTCGCTGCTCGGCCCGGCGCTTCGCAAGCCACGTTTCTCTTCTTCTTCTCCTCCTTCTTCAACGCCCGGCGCCAGCCGTAGCTCGTTCGAGCATGGTTCGCCGCCGGGCGATCGGCATCAATGCCGCACAGCGGAGGGGAGTCGCGGTAGTTGACGGCCTGCGGGAGAAGAAAGAGTGAGAAGCGCCATGGCGACAATGCACCGAAGCAATGCAAGGACACGAAGCCAAGAAGCACTTACGGGGAGATATACCCCTGGTCAGGGCGCATGGGGATCTCGGGGATATGTGTGGGGTGTTGGACCCCAACGCATCCCTCACCCTCTTGGCCGGGCCATCGGTGGAAGCGAAGGGCGACATCCGGCACGCACCAAGACCGGCGGCCTCGGGGTCATCTTGCACATGAGCAAAGGGCGAGCCATCAACGGCAACACCCGACGCCGATGGAAAGCGGCGACCACGGCAAAGCATTTACGTCCCTTCCCTCTGAGCCGCGGGACCGCCCGCCTTAGGCCCTCCAACCGATGATGATCCTCCGGGGGGACCCGAGTTCCACTTCGCGGCGATGCTTGAGGACACGCCCCGGTGTACACGGGAAGCGCGCTCTCGTCGTTGCGGAGGTAGAACCACCGATCTTGCCACCCCTTGTTGGAGGAGGTGAGCTTGGAGACGATGTACCCATCAGCTCGGTTCGGCCGTGCGCCCGAAGCGGACTTGAGCGCATGACCTCCAACGCGCCCCCTCCCTCGTGGTTGGCCCCCGCGCAACCGAGGCGGTGGTAAGGTCCGCCTTGAAGAACCACAACCGAGAGGTCCCAATGCGGGCTCGATCCCCGTGAATCCCTCACAAAGGGTGACGAAGATGGCGGCCTGGGAGATCGAGTTCGGGGCGGATGATGAAGCTCGATTTCATAGTAGTGGAGGATCGCCCGAATGAACCGGCCTGGCGGCATACCGGCCGTGCCGGTGAAGATCCATCAAGCTCACCACGTAGCCATCGGGAGGGTTAGGCTCCTCCTCGCCCAATCGAGCAATCCACTCGGCCGCGCTTCATCGGTGCGGGGGACGAAAAGAAGCCCTTCATCGATGAGACTTTGGAGCTTCTCCTCCGTCGCCGTCGTCCTCGGCCACGGCCAAAGATCGAGCACCTCCCTCGCGCCGTCACCGCTACCCGACTGCGCCATGGATGAAAGGGAGGCGAAGGGTGGCAACCGCTAGCAACCCCGATCACACGAGCGCAAGGCAAGTGAATCTCTCCCTTAATCTCTCCCACACTATCTCTATATCTCCCGATTGCTTTGCGGCAAAGAAGGCAAGAAGGCGATGGCAAAGAGCAAAGGAGCAACTATCGCCCGCGGCCGGGCCCCATATTTATACGGAAGGGAAGGCAAACCGCCCGGCTGGGCAACCAAACCGACTCCGGAATGGGCGGCCCACGATGGACAGAAAACCGCTCATCCAACGGCCAAGCCGCGCGGTGGAACCGTCGGCGCGTTAATGCACCTTGCCGGAGCCCTCGATCTCCACCCCGACAAGAAGGCGTGGGCGCGTCCCATCGGGATCGCAGCAGTCGCGCCACCTCGGGCGGCGACTAGACGCCGCCGTCTTCAGTCGAGGGGTAAAACCGTCCAGGCCACCCATATCCGCGCGAGGCGCCCGACCCTAAGGGGCAAAAAAGTCAGTCCGTTGGCGGTTCCCCGCCCGGCGGAAACCAAACGAGCCTCGGGCGACACACCCTACGTTCGAGAGGTTGCGAGCTGGGCCCACGAGGGGTTTCTGATCGCCCCTCGGGATAACCCGAGCCGGGGACGGGGAGGGAAATGCACAACCCGCTATACCCGGGCCCCGGGGGGCTCGGATTTCCCTGAACGTGTTTAAGGCCCGCGGGTGTCGCTTATAGAGATGTCCCATCCGTGGGAGGCCCACAGGCCCTGGGGTTGGTCCGCCCAAACCCCGGATCTCGCTAAGCGGTCCGCGAGGTTCTCATGGGGTGAATCCTCGGATCACATAGCCGACCCTTGCTCCGGCAAGGGCACGGGCACCCGCTTAAACAGACCGCTACAACGCTCACGGAGCACGACACATTCGGCTTACAGGGCATTGTGACGTGTCTCCCCTCCTCCTCCCTTTCAGGAGGGCGACAGAGGAGCGTATGATCAAAGTCGAGGAGGCCTGGGTCGACCTTGCGCACATAAGCGCGGGCCTCGGGCTGCCCCGCAAAAATGAGCAGGACTCCGCACAAATAAAAGCGCAATTTAAGAGTCGTTTTTCGGTCTTGCCCGGCGTGCGAGATATAAAAGACCTCGAAGGAATCCGCCATTCCATTCGAGGGCCTGGGAAACTACACCCAACCAGGTGCCGCCAGCGCGCACCATTGTAGACAAACCACCCCGAGAAACAACAAGGCGACGGGGGCGGCGGAACCCGGCGCGAGTCCTCACTCGCTCGGGGGCTACTGTCGGGACCTAAATATTGGGCCCCGAGACATTCTCCAATCTGTGAGAATCTGTAGGCCCGCCAAGGCCCAAGTAAAACCCAGCCCGCTATCATCCCGCACGGAGGGACGGCCCGACGGACGATGGACGGACCAGCCATGGAGCCACGGCGGCTCACACGACGACCCGGAATCGGCCCACGGATGGCCAGGCGGCCCCACAAGCGGCCCAAATGGAATCACCACGATGCAAAGAGCTTATTACGCCACGAAGGACAAGGTCAGGACCTCTCGCAAAACAACGAACCATGACGTTCCACGCCGACAAAGAGCCAAACCATGGCTCGGACTCGACCACGCATCTCCGTTTCGTCCCGAGGCTGGCCTAGCTCACCCGACCGGAGAAATCTCCGCCGTCTCGGGGGTGGCCTAGCTCACCACCCCGGCGCAAAAACTTCCGCCGCCCGAGGGAGACCAGCTCTCCATCCTCGGGTGAGGCAGTTCAACTAGCCCGTCTAGGGTCGCCGACCCTGGGCGTGGGAGGTTCCGTCCCGGAGGAAGGGAAACGCCGCATTCAATGCGCGGTCGCACGGCGGAGGCGCCATTACCATCGACACGCCCGGGCCAAATCGAACTGCCGAATCGCCTCCCCAATCCGATCGGGGACGCAAAGTCGGAACGGTGACATGTTACGCCACCCTAAGACGGAAACCGTGATGACCGCGTGCATTTCCCGAGCAGATCAAAAACGCCACGATGGGCCAGACCCTCGCACCACGACACGCATAGCCGCCGACCTGCAGGGACCGCCCGCCATGCGGATTGTGAGGGACGCCTCACGGGACCCTCGGGGCCGCGCCGGGACGACACGTCCACCATCGGATCGGGACGCGTGTCTTCGTCAGCGACATCCAAGCGGCCCGACCCCTACGGCGCACATGCAACCGGTGCAGCCTCGGGAATTAGCCACCTAGGTGTCCACCGGTGTAAACATTATCTCTCTCCTTCTCCTATAAAAGGGGGAGTAATGCCTCATTGGGAGGATTCGATTCGATTCGAGCCCGCTCAACTCCAGTTCACACACGGAGGAAGCGCACACCACCACCACCATAACCACGATCGTGGGGCTTGAGACCCGGTCTCTCCCCGCGGCCGCCCTGAACCCCCTGCGGAGACTCACCTTTGAGCGCGAGGTAACACGAGCGAGACACACCCCCGCCGGGCGTAGGGCCCGTTGGCCTGAACCGGGATAAGCTAGCTGCGTCCCGTGTCCATCTTGCGCTACGCCATCGAGGGAGGAGGCACACGGCTTATAAATTCTTTATTGCCCGGCACCCGAGGCACCCTTGTTCCTCGAAACGCCCGACACCCCTCCTTGCCCTTTTTCGCAAGCAAACGCCTCATAAGCTCGTCCCGAGCGGCAGCAGCCCATCGAGAAACCCTAGACCGAAACCCACCGCCACGGTTTTCGTGCGTTCGCAGTTTTCTTCGTTGCGTAAGCGCCGTCGTCACCTTGCTTGGCGGAGGATGAGCGACACGGGGCCGGGTGCCACGAGGGGCGGCGTCAACCTTCTCCTCCTCCCCTTTTCCCTTTCTCCTTCTTCTCCTCCCTTTTCTTGTCCGGCAATGAGGACCGGCGGCCTCCCCTCCTCCCCTTCTCTCCTTGTCGTCCTCTTCCCTCCCCTTCTTCTTCTCCCGGGTGTGAGAGGGCGTGGCGTACCTCTCCCCTCCTCCTTCTCCTCGCCTCCTCTTCCCTCCCCTTCCTCTTCTTCTCCTCCACCGCCCGGTGGCCGAGGGCGTCATGGGGGGCGGCGGGCCAGTGGAGCCGGCACGGTGGCGGCGGCGGCGGTGTTGATTGTGTGAGTGGTGTGTGTGTGTGAGTGAGTGAGTGTGTGTGCGGGTTTTTTTTTCTTTTTAAAAACCATTTCTCCTTCGCCCGACGGTGGGATCGAGGGCCGTCGGCGGGGGATTACCCTTTGCCGAGCGTGCTCGAATCCAAATGGTCGGCAAATAATTTTAGGGTTTAGGGTTTTTCAAAAAAAAAAACTATTCACCGAGGGCGCGATCCGGGAGGTGGTCGGCAAATCAGGCCATCGGCAAATCATTTTAGGGTTTAGGGTTCGAAGGCGGAACGGGCCGACACGTGTACATTCTTTGCCGAGAACGTACACTCAACGCTCGGCAAAGATTCTCTTCGCCGAGCGCCACAACCAGCCCTCGGCAAATCCAATTTTTTTTTTTTGATTTTGGCATCACAACTTTTTTTAGCTTAGCTACAAGAGTTCCTTTTTATTTTTTTGGATGGCAAAAGTAAAAGGAACTCCATGTACTGTAGCTAAGCCGCAGAAAATCAAATTTTTTTTTTGATTCGCCAAGGGCTGGTTGTGGAGCGCTCGGCAAAGAATTTATTTGCCGAGAGCCACCTAGAAGCCTCTCGGCAAAAGTGCACTACTCGGCGAATAAGGGGGACAAGTGGCCCCGAGGTTGGTGGGAAAAAAAAACTATGCCGACAATTTGGGCTACAAGTACTTCGGAAAGGTTGAAACCTTTGCCCGACACCCTAACGTCAAGTCGTCGGCAAACTTAGCGGGGTGGACGGCGTCACCTTACGTGTACCTCTGCGAGAGAGGCAAGGTATGGGTTCTCGGCAAAGAAATTTCTTTGCCAAAAGCGTCCCTTTCGCCGATGGGCGGCTCTCAAGAAACAGGGGCTTTGCCTACATCCGCCTTTCGATGGCGGCGCTCTCGGCAAAGTCTTCTACGCGAGAGGGTTGTGCTTCACCAAGACCGTGATTCGGCGAAGCTTAACTTTACCGAGAGCTGGTTTTTACGGGTTCTCGGTACAACGCATCCGTCGGGGAAGTCTCGTTTTCTGTAGTGCAAGATCACAGAGAGAGAGGAAGAGGAGGGCTCGGATCGACTACCATGGTGATTACGCCCACACGTTCCCATCGGGCCAATATCACGCGCTTCGATGCGTGCACATAGGGAGACCGACCTGCGGATTAGGGCGCCAACTATGACGGGCAAGCATGGCTAAGTTAAATAAATGGAGATCTCGATACCCAAGGCAGCCCTTCTCCTTGCGGCTAGAGAGTGTTTGCCACAAGATCTAGTGCGGCTTCTTTTCGTTTTCTTGTTACGCCCACAAAAACCTCGCAGATCATGGGGCGGTCCCATCGCATAAAGACTTCTTTTCCGGCTCTTGACAATATTCAGATTATTACAAGCAACAACCTTGATTAAGGTTTATTTTCCGGCTCTTGACAATAATCTCTCTTGCTAACCCTAGATATGCTTCCAAACTCCATCCTTCAAATAGCCAAACAATTTGGAACGTGACCTTCTCGATGGGACTTGTCACTACTAGCTACGCCCGAGCAATCCTCATATACTTGCGGTACATGCCGTAGATGATTTGCATTCCTTTCACCGGCTTTGAGGAGAAGCAAAGAATCATCCACGAACTTGAGTAATACTCGGGCGCATTTTCACATATAGCAAACACCTAAATTCCCTCACTCTCGGCTACCTTTAACAATGCGGGGTAACCCCTTAGCACAAACGAGGAATAAATATGGTGATAGCGACAAAGCGCAATTGGCGTCCACATAAACACGCGTTGTGTGGGTGTCATGGCCTAATAGCTGAACTTGGGGTGACGTCACTACTCTGAGAATCGCTCATCACTACCGCCGGTATCACCGCCAAAATTTAGTCCACCGGCGGCGATGAACCGCGCCCGTAGTGATGATCCGTCAGCGCGGGACAAACGTAAAACTCCACGACTTCGACCAATACCGGCGGTGGAGATTTATATCTCTACCGGTGAAAATTATGCCCCTGTAGTGATCGATGGACTCATATCACTTTGCCGGTGCAAATAAGAACCGACAACGATCTCTCTACATGCACCGCTTGTCGGTTGTTGTCACTGAAAACTATGGTGTGACCGATCCGGTAGTGCTGTGCCGGTTCACTCTCGGTTCTAAAATAATGTCGGCAGTGATAAGCTGCTAACTCAAAAAGGTGACAGGAGTGTTCTCTCCTTCGGTCCTTCCTACTGTACCATCCCAAGAACAGAGGCGCTCGTTTAGACCCTCCCCTCCAGTGCTGCGACCGTTCTAATCCGTGAAGGAATCGCTTGTATTTGAAGAATGGCTTGACGGTTTTGATGGGTACATCCCTTAACAATCATCTGCTCCTTTGATTTTATTCCCTAATTACCTTTGTTTTGATGGGTACATCACTTGATTCTTGTTCTTGTTCTTTCTACATTCTAGAGCCGCGAGAGCTCCAATTGAACTTAATTTCTTCTAGGCTTTGAAGCAATTTGTGGAGAATCCATCATCTATAAGGTTGGTCGCCTAATTAATTACACCCTTTTCCTGTGGTGCTATAATAATTTCTTGTTAGTATGTGAGTCGTGATTTTACAATTTTGCCGACCAAAATAGTTCATGTGTCACCTACCACCCACATTTTTCGATTTGAATTGATCAAGTCTTCAATTTTCAATTTTTTTTGTAGAGATGGATCGAGAGTAGATGTATGGGTCCCATTCAAAACCGAGGGTTCTTTATTGGAGTCTCCAGGTTTCGTGTGTTGCCGAGCTCATCTTTGGGGTTGAGAAGTATGTTTTACGCCCATGCTTGGATTGCAAGAATCAACGGAAATATACTAACACGTAGTGTATCCCGGAACCACTTGAATACACGGGGTTCATGCGGGGTATAGCATATGGGCCGAGCATGGTGAGATTGGTTTGAATGTTCCGCAGAAAACAATGATGATCAGGCCATTCCGCCGTGCACGAGGAAAACAATGATGATCAGGAAAACAACGACGTAGCCATGCTCGAGCAGCATGAGGGGGCACCGGCTTGCTTAGTGATACTCTTGCTGATGACAACGACGAAGAGGATGGGCTTTCTTTGTTGCTACGTAATGTAGAGTCCGCATTTCTTAGTCCCAAACAGCTGAAAAAGCTAGAGAAAATGAGGCAAGATGGAAAAACGCCATTATACAAGGATTGTGAAGTGAGCAAACTGAGGCCAACATATTCTTTGTTAGACTACAAATTCGTAGGAGGGGTGAGCGACAAAGGCTTCGATTTCTTGTTAAGTGTAATCAGGAAATTGCTCCCAAAAGACAATGAGTTGGTAGAGAAGACATACCAGACCAAGCAGATGATCTGCCCCCTCGGCCTCGAGGTCGAAAAAATCCACGCATGTGTCAATGATTGTATATTGTACCGTGGAACAAAATACGGAAAGTTGGATGCATGCCCCAAGTGTAAACAACCACGCTACAAGCATGGACCATCAAATGAAGGTAGCAAGAGCAATGGGAGGTCCCTGTTAAAGTCATTTGGTATTTCCCAATAGCTCCCGGGTGCATAGGCTGTTTGCATGTGCAAAGTCGCCCAAGTTGTTGCTATTTGGCATGGCGAAGAGCGCCTCAAGGACACCAAGATGAGGCACCCAAACCCGGCGGGCGTGGATCGGAGGACTGTCAATACTATGTTCTACAAGGGATCGGCGTGGCGGGCATAACAAACACTTTCGGATTTGTAATGTAAGCGGCGGTGTGATCGTAAACATCCTCGTCGGTTGACACAGAGCCGGCGGTGTTCTTTACTATGGTATGCGCGGTTTGATACACAACCGAAAGTGTTTTTGTTCCTCAACACTACCGCTCCGTTGCAAACCGATAGTGTTATTTGAAGTAATGCTCGCCGGGTCGTATTGATACCCGGCGGTGTTGTCTCAAATCACCGTCGGTGTTTTGACCCGTAGTGTTTCAAACCCCACATCACTACGCTATGGTTCCGCCCGGTTCAATTTTTCGGGTGAAGGGGGTTGGAGCCCGGCAGTGATGGACAATTTGTAGTAGTGCGTGGTCACTTTCTTATCTATAACAAAATGGTAGAGTGAGTAATTTTCTAGAGAATAAAATAGATCTAATAGTTACGGATCACCAAAGCCCAAAGATTTAACTTAAGATGTTATTGATTAATGTGAAAATTTCTAGGATTTATCTTTTTTTTTTTTCTAGCGCATTTGGTGATAACTAATGTGAAGCCTCCAATTAGTAATAGTAAGATTTTATCCCTTTATCATATATTAACTTTATTTGTTGGATGCTTAAGTAAAATGCATGCATGTCGTTCTCTTCTCGCTTTCCATGGTCCCTTCGAATTTGAATGTCAAAATACTAAAGCATCAAACAGAATCTTTGGGTACTAAGTAATTTAAAATGAAAAGTCATCAACAACAAAATTGTATAACTCATTAAATTCTTGTCGGACTCGGTCAACGAGTCGCTTTGAAATAAGCGGAGTGGCTGAATATTTAATAATTATTTAGCTTTATTATTATCATTATTATAATTATTAAATTAAATTAAAGTGAGTTAGAGAAAGACTAATGGGCCTGACCGTTAGCAATTGTAAACCCCTCATATAAATATGGGGCGACTATCGTGAGACAATCAAGAAGAAAATAATTTAGGGTTTATCCCTACCCCTCCTGCTCCCTAGCCGCCCCCATCGCTGTTGCCGCTGCGCCAAGCCGCGCCGCCCGCCGCCCGCCGGCGTGATGCCGCCGCCGCCGCACCGCATGCCCACGGCGGCGCCGGGCGCCGCTGCTTTCGCGCCACACCATCTGCGCCGCCAATAGCGCCGCCCTCTTCGCCGCAGATTCCGTTGATCTTCGTCACGCCATCTCTCGTTCTTCCGTTCGTGTTGACCGAAAAAACGGGTTGACATGATTGGTATCCGGAGACCGGGGGCGATCCAATGGCTCATGAAGGGGGACGAGCCATCGCGGAGAAGGTCAACGGGATCATCGACGAATACATCGCAGCCATGGAGGCCAAAGCCATGGAGGCTAATTCAGCCCCATCATCGGCTGGGTACATCCCGCCCTCCAAGCGCTCTCTTGGTCTCAGAGACACGGATGAGCCCCCATCCGTACCTCCGATTCCTCAATCCTATAGCCAGTGGACAAATCCGAATTTTCACCTCGAATTTGATACAGAAATTCCCCAAGAAATCACTCGCATCCCCACCTAAATTCTTGCCGAAATCCCGGACATGCCGCCAATAATATTAAATTATTTTTTCCGTAGTATGATGGCAAGGGTGACCCTTCTCATTGGTCGTACAAGTGCGATAAATTTTTCTAGCTCAAGGAATTATTAATATAGATCGATGCGGCTCGCTTTATTCCATCTCCAAGGAAACGCATTATCCTGGTTTATTCGTTGGGAAAATGAAGTGGGTCAACCAACGAGCTTAATTTTTCGCAGCTATTACCGGCGTTTTGGAACTCCACCGCACAATCATCTTGGTGATCCGACAAAGATCACGCCGCACGGAGATTTGGACAGTACACTAATACGCTCACAAAGAACGGCCCGAACAAGGTACAACACCTCTCCCCAAACAGCGAGGGCTATGCTTTATATTCTTTGGGTTAGCACCTCCGATTCGGTCGACGTCCAAATACATCAACCACCTAATATCGAGACAACCATAGAACCGGCTAGACGTCTCTATACAGCTTCGCATCGACGGAACTCAAAGGTACACACAAGAGGATATTCAGATATTCAAATATCGGGTTCATGGGTTAACGGCATATCCACTTGTCCTACCATGCAATTACTCATCAACATAAATGGTACCAATTTATTGGCCTTATTGGATTCTCGGTTCAACACACAATTTCCTAGACTTCGGATTTAGCTATGAAACCGGGTTTACAAAGTTCTTCCTTACACCGTCCGGCTCAAAGTTCTTTGTTGCTAATGGACAACATATAACAAATGTGGGAAGGTATGATGATATTGAATTTTCTATTGCTGCGAGAGTTTCAAGCAGATTTCTTCAGCATTAAATTGGGAGGCTATGATGTTGTTTTGGGTGTGGACTGGCTCAGTTCTTTGGGAAATATTGTTTGGAATTTTAATAAACTCATTATGAAGTTCGAGGAAAGGACAGCCCGATCACATGGCACAACCTCTCTAAAGATACTGATTCTACACCGGTATTCATATACTTTCTCCTCGATGTGCCAATGGATGCTCTGTTATACAAATTCTAACAGCTTTTTCAGAGCCTTCGGGGCTCCCACCTCAACGGTGTTATGATCATAGAATTCATCTTAAGGATCCCACTCACCGACCGTCGTCGCCCTTATCGTTACCCTCGGATACGTAAAAATGAACTGGAACGACAATGCTCGTAAATGCTTCATCAAGGTATCATCGGTATAGCACTTCGCCATTTTCATCCCCCGTCCTTCTTGTCAAAAAACATGATCAGACTTGGCGTTTTGTGTTGATTATCGGGAGCTCAATAATAATACCTTGAAAGACAAATTTCCAATACGGTTATTATCGAATTATTGGATGAACTAGAAGGTGCTAAATTCTTCACCAAATTAGATCTTCATTTCGAGGCTATCACCAGAATGCACGCATGCATCCTCCGGACATTGAAAAGACAGCTTTCGGGGACACATCATGGGCACTTTGAGTTTTTGGTCATGCCATTTGGATTATGCAATGCACCTTCCACTTTTCAAGCTTTGATGAATGATATATTGGGACCGTTTCTGCGCAAGTTTGTGCTGGTTTTCTTTGATGATATCCTGATATTTAGCAAATCCTGGTCTGAGCATCTCCACCATGTGGAAGAGGCTTTCAAGGTACTAGCATCTCATAATATCTTCTTAAAAAAATCTAAATGCCTCTTTGGTAAATCACAATTGGGTTATTTGGGACATATTATATCGGATGCTGGAGTGGCTGTTGACCCGGAGAAAATTGAGGCTGTCACCATTTGGCCGCTCCCCACAACTCTCCGTGAATTGTGAGGTTTTCTGGGACTCGCGGGTTACTACGTAAAAGTTTATAATGGATTATGGTACAATTGCACGTCCGTTGATCGATCTTCTTAAGAAGGACTCATTCGTTGGACACCTTTGGCAACAACAACTTTTGAGCACCTTAAGAGGACTTTATCGCCAAAGACTTAGGTTCTCCAACTTCCGATTTCAATAAATCATTTGTGGTGGAATGTGATGCGTCCGTACAGGTATGGGTGCCATTTTACATCGGGGTAATGGTCCAATTGCTTACTTTAGCAAACGTATGCCCGATAAGTACAAAAAGTTGGTCGCTTATGAAAGAGAACTCATAGGACCGGGTAATAAAGAAGTCAAGCATTGGCGACCATATCTTTGGGGCCGCCCATTTATTATAAGGTCGATCATTACGTCTTAAGTACATTTTTAGATCAACGCTTGTCCACGTTCCGCAAAGATCAATGGGTTAGCAAATTACTTGGCTATAATTTTACCGTGGAATACAAACCGGGTAAAGCAAATGTGGTGGCCGACGATTATCTCGTCGTAACACGAGATGAATCTTTAATCATGGCTATTTCGTAAATTCAATTGGGGTTATTTGACCAGCCTACGGAGGAAATTGCATTCAGCGATGAAGCTATAGCCCTTATTGATTCTATAATCAACGGTAAGGACTCGCATGGGAAGTTCGCAATGGATTGATCTTGTTCAACAAAAATGTATGACTTTCCAAATCGTCCAAACATCTTGAGACCGTTCTCCATGCAATTCATGATTTAGCACATGAGGGTATACGTAAAAACATTGCATCGATTCCGACTGGACCTTCTTTGTCAAACATGATAAACGATTGTCACCAATTTTGTGAATGATTGTTTGGTTTGCCAACGCAACAAAAACCGAACACCTTCATCCATTTGGGCTTCTTCAGCCTTTACCAATTCCAGAGCAGATCTGGGAGGATATCTCAATGGATTTCATTGAAGCTCTTCCGAAAGTTGGATCTAAATCGGTAATCTTAACAGTGGTTGATCGTCTCTCCAAGTATGCTCACTTTATACCCCTTTCTCATCCGTATACAACAACCAAGCTTCGTAATTTTTTTCTCAGAGATTGTTAGACTACATGGCTTGCCAAGATCGGTGGTTAGTGATCGAGATGTCATCTTCATGAGTCAATTCGGCAAGAAATTTTCCGTCTATCCAACATAATTTTGTCACCAACATCGGCTTATCATCCTCAAGCGGATGGCGCCGAGGTCGTCAATAAAATTATTACGATGTACTGCGTTTAAGCGGTGACAAACCAAAGGATTGGGTAAGATGGTTACCTTGGGCTGAATATTGCTATAATACTTCATACCATGCATCAACCAAAACAACGCCGTTCAAACTTGTGTGCGGCGTGACCCCCTACTATCCGTGGTTATCATCGGGGGAGACAACATTACCGGTTGTGGATGACTTACTAACTCGGCGGGATAATTTTTCTCAATCAGACAAAGGTTCGCTTTTGCAAATGTCTCCAGGATTATTATCGCAAATATTTTGATGCTAAACATACAGACGAGAGAATTTAAAGTGGGAGATTATGTGTGGCTCAAACTTTTATCCCGCTCAGGGCAACAATATCCGATTTACACAAAGGCAAACTCTCTCCTAAATATTTTGGACCCTTCAAAGATCAAGAAGATCATTACACCAGTAACATATGCATTGAATCTACCGCCTGGAACCCGTATACACAATGCCTTTCATGTTAGTATGCTCAAACCACACCGTGGGGAGATACCTTCGAAATTCGCATTACCTCGGATTCATGATGGCACACCGGTTCTGAACCGAATTAATGCTCAAATCAAGAGTCCGCCGTGGTCAGCTTCAAGTGCTCATCAAATGGAAGAACAAACCCGCTACGAGATGCTTCGTGGGGAAGATGCGAACTATTCAACAAAATCTATGGGACTTCCGGCTTCGAGGGCCAGCTGAATCTCCAAAGGGGAGAGATGTCGGACTCGGTCGAAGAAGTCGCCCGAAATAAGCGGAGTGGTGAATATTTAATAATTATTTAGCTTTATTATTATCATTATTATAATTATTAGATTAAATTAAAGTGAGTTAGAGAAAGACTAATGGGCCGGCCCGTTAGCAATTGTAAAACCCCTCATATAAATATGGGGGCGACTATCGTGAGACAATCAAGAAGAAAATAATTTAGGGTTTATCCCTACCCCTCCCCGCTCCCTAGCGCCGCCCCCCCGCACGCTGCTGCCGCGCCGCGCCAAGGCCGCCCTCGCCCGCCCGACCTGACGTCTTTTGCCGCCCGCCGCGCTTCCCACGGCGCCGCCAACAAGCGCCGCCCTCTTCGCCCGCGATTCCGTCGATCTTAGCCATGTCATCTCTCTCGTTCTTCCGTTCGCGTTGATGGAAAAACGGGTTGTGACAATTCTACAAATAAACTTTATTTTGGTCATTTGTCCATCCGACATAGTGGTACTATACTGTTCACAAATTTTACACGTCTCTCTCATAGTTTAAGTGGTAGTAGTGTTGTTCACAAATTTTACACGCCTGTGTAAGATTTGTGAACAATACTACTACCACTTTGTCGGTTGAAAAAATGACTAAAATAAAAAGTGTAGATCTTGATGAGTTGTACAACCTTTGTATTTATAACTTTTCAGTTGAAATCATTCCGGGTTTCAAAATCTGGTTTTCAAGTCATCAATAGATGTTCTTGTTAATACCTACAACTAACAAAAATTAATTATTTTTATATTTTTCTATTTATTTTTTTAACACAGTATGCAAGGATGAGTAATTTAACACAACTATAGATAAAGCATAACCAAACAAGATTTAACATATATGGATAGATCACATTTATATGAAACTAACTAAATTGGTTTGACATTTTTCTTTTTTTCTATGATTTTTGGTGAATTTTACAAGATCTCTGACATTTCTAAACGGAGCCATAATCTATTTTAAAAGCTATTAAGGCCCTTCCGCCTTTTCTTTCTCTCTTGCATCTCTACATTTGGAACCCTATTTTCTTCCCACTGTAATCTCCATTTGCACGTCGTATTAGAGATAGAGGTGGTGACAAGTTAAGACAAGTTTTTGACATAAATTTACAAGGGCGTGGCGAAAAGGAATCAGTGATTAGGGCTAGATGACTGAAATTTTTGTGTTTTAGTATTAGATATAGATATATAGATTTATGGATATTATACAAATATAGATATAGAATATGGATATAGACATAGATATAAATATAGATATAGATATAGATATAGGTATAGGTATAGGTATAGGTAATAGTATAGATATAGATATAGATATACAAGATAATTTAGATAGACATTAGCTAGGTCCGCCGGTTGTGGAATACATTGATCAGTTGTGTCTATAAAACAGAACTAGTAGCTTTGAGCGAAGCCGAGGCATCAAAAACTAGCATCTCTCGCTATCAACTTAAACCTGCGTTGTGTACTCTAAAGTCGTCGCCGACACACCCCAAGGGGCAAGGGCACAATGGTGGCCACCGGCAACCCACTGTTCCCCCCAGCTGCTCCTCCGTGGCAGCGTGCCGCAGCAGTGGCAGACGGGCCTCGTGGCCCTCCTCCCTGTGCTGCTGGTGTCCTATTACCTCCTCACCAGCAGGAACAGGAGCAAGAGCGGCAAAGTCAGTGGGGCACCGCCGGCCCCCGCGCAGCTTCCGATCCTGGGAAACCTACACCTGCTGGGCCCGCTGCCGCACAGGAACTTCTGTGAGCTGGCGCGGCGGTATGGCCCCGTGATGCAGCTGCGGCTGGGCACAGTGCCGACGGTGGTACTTTCCAGCGCGGAGGCGGCGCGGGAGGTCTTTAAGGTGCACGACGTCGACTGCTGCAGCCGCCCGTGTCGCCGGGGTCGCGGCGCCTCTCCTACGACCTGAAGGACATCGGTTTCTCGCCCTACGGCGAGTACTGGCGCGAGATGCGCAAGCTCTTCGCCCTTGAGCTCCTCAGCATGCGCCGCGTTAAGGCCGCCTGCTACGCGCGCGAGCAGCAGATGGACAAGCTCATCACAAGCATCGACCGCGTCGCCGTGGCCTCGGCGCCTGTCGTGCTCGACGACCACGTCTTCACTCACCGACGGCATCATCGGTGCCATCGCGCTCGGCAACGTCTACGCCTCCGAGCAGTTCGCGCACAAGCGAGCGCTTCCATCATGTGATGGACGACGCCGTAAACATGCTAGCCAGCTTCTCCGCCGAGGACTTCTTCCCCAACGCCGCCGGCCGCCTCCTCGATCGCCTCACGGGCTTTCTTGCCCGCCGCGAGCGCATCTTCAGCGAGCTCGACGCCTACTTCGAGAAGATCATCGACCAGCACATGGACCTCGTACCCGAAAACGGTGGCGATCTCGTCGACGTCCTCATCAACCTATGCAAGGAGAACCACCGCTTCACCAGGGACCACGTCAAGGCTATGGTCCTCGACATCTTCCTGGGCGCCACTGAGTCAAGCTCCATCACCATCCTGTGGGCGATGACAGAGCTGATCCGCAGGCCGCTGCTGCTAAGCAAGGCACAGGCCGAGGTGAGAGCTGTGGTGGGCGACAACAGGCCACGGGTGGATTCTGACGCCGCCGCCAAGATCCCGTACCTGAAGATGGTGGTCAAGGAGACGCTGCGGCTGCACCCGCCGGCGACGCTGGTGCTCCGGGAGACGATGCGGGACATCACCATCTGCGGCTACCACGTGCCGTCCAAAAACGCGCGTGTTCGTCAACGCGTGGGCCATCGGCAGGGACCCGGCGAGCTGGCCAGCGCCCGAGGAGTTCAACCCGGACCGCTTCGTGGGGAGCGACGTCGATTACTACGGCTCGCACTTCGAGCTCATACCGTTCGGTGGCGGCCGACGGATCTGCCCGGGGCCTCGCCATGGGCGAGACCAACGTGACCTTCACCCTGGCCAACCTGCTCTACTGCTTCAACTGGGCGCTGCCGGCGGGGATGAAGGCGGAGGACGTCAGCATGGAAGAGGCTGGCGCGGTGACATTCCACCCGAAGACACCGCTGGTGGTTGTGCCCACCAAATACCAGCACCGTGCAGCGTAGTGAGCATAGCAATCATCCATGACGACGATAACGACTGAATAAGCGTGGCCAAGTTATTTGTACTGCTACCAGTACCACCAGCCAACGTCCGAGTTTGGAGCAATCAGCTACCCGCGTCCTGTTTTGTTTCTATTTGAGAAATATATATTACGTGTTTTTGTGCCGCAAAACATCTATACCTACTAATAAAGAGAGAAAATTTCCGTCGTCTCCCCTATCTTTGGTTCCACCTTCTCTGTCTCTCTCTTTATCCCGCGTACGCGTCTTACACGAATCCTACACAACAAAGTTCAGGTACAACTCAAACTCATACGCGGACAAAATAATAATATGGCAAACAAAGGAAGGTGTCCTTGTTTTTTCTATTTCCTGAATCCCTTCCAGAGTCAAATCGAGAGATGTATAAGGAGTTGTTAACCAAGCCGCTACGGTGTGGAGTCTGAGCGTCGCGACCACCGTGGCATGGAGCAGCTTGATCCGTCGAGGCGCGCGGTGAGTGGATCGCGACTCCGGAGCAGAGCAGTGCCATCGAAGCGCGGGATCGCCGGCCATCGCGAGTCGTAGAACCAGCGTCGTCGATCCGTCGAGGTGCGGGGCGATGGAACTAAGACGCAGGAGCGGAGAAGCGCCGTCGAGATGCGAGGTCGCGAGGGGGCCGTCAATCCGTCGTAGCGCAGGGCCCGAGGGCGTTGTCCAGTAGCGCCGTGAACCATTGAGGGGCAGAGGATGCGGGTCCGCTCAACATCGACCTCTTGGCGCGGGAGTTCACGGCCTGCTCATCAGCTACCTCGTGGCGCTGGAGTCCGCAGCCTATGTCCGTGCGCCGCTCGGTGCTGATGGCAGTGCCGTCGTGGATGGCGGCAGCCGTGTGTGCGTCGAGAGGGTGACGAGACAGCAGGAAAAACAGGTATCACGCAATGACGGGATGAGGCCACGGCGGAGTAAAAGCCGCCATGCGAATAGATAAAAAAGAAAGCTTGTGTGGGCAGCAGACAGCAGGAAAAAGGTATGTTTTTTTCTTCGTTTTTTTTTTTTTTTTGTTTATGGCCGGTGATAAGAATCACGATGAAAGTGCATGCGGTGAGTTTTTATGCATTTAATGGCTTATTTAAAAAAAATGATCTCACACATTCAAAAAAATCTTTACAATAAAAGAGGATTGAAAATTATAGTTCGGTTCTGTTTAGGAAAGTTTAAATTAAATACTACTAGGAGACAAGTTAAAGTTAATTCACTTATAATAGATAGTAGTAGTAGGTAAGATACATATACGAAATGATGTGATCGTAAACTTTTGGCACCTAAGAATAGCATAAAATATAGATATGGAATCGTGTAATTAGTATTATGAACAAGTTTAAAAATATTTTCATCTTTTATGGTTGTTTAAATTAAGATTCACTTATTTTATCCCGTTGAACACGGGCATGTTTTGCTAGTAAATAAAATAAAGCCAATCAAAGCTACGAGTCTTAGAGCCAGATTTTGGTTGTTTGGATGGCGTTTTTATGCTTGGGCTTGGCTAGGGACGGGCCAGCCATACTCCCAGGCCTGGCCTCGGTAGGAAGCCCGAATCGGCCTTCCCAACTTGGCCTGGCTAGCGGTGCATCAAGGTTCGCGTAAAGAGTATCCTCTCACATCGCGCTTCTACTCCACTGCTCAACCCCCACCTCTGCTGCCGCCGCATCATCGCCCGCATTGGTCGTGGACCTAGACCGCGGATGGCGGCCTCAGCCCGACCGCAGCCTAACTCTATGCTAGCTGACCCATCCAACCAAACACAACTAGATACTAGCCAGGCTTAGACGGCGTATGCAAATAAACAAGTGTATCTTGACTTCTGCTGTAGGCATGCTTAGGCTAGCCCTGGCCTAGTTTTGCTAGCCAGGCTCATATAAAAAACAAACCAAACACGGTAATGAACAAGACATGGTTGTGGAAGGTGAATGAATCTAAATTAATTGCTTCAGAAGAACGTTTCACCTCTATCAACCATTCCTTTGATGGTTCGACTTGAGGGAATACTTCCACAGAAGGAAATGTACTCGCCCTTTCATGCCAAAAGAAAGTTTGAGGTTCCTGCCATAATCCTTGAATATAATCGGGAACTCCGGACGGATGAAACATTCATTCCTTAAGTGTTCGTGGTTCGGGTGAGAGGGCTCAATGGTCGAATTTAAGGATGGCATGGCTAAGGATTCAGCCGAGATGAGGGCTCCTCCAAGATTGACATGCCCTTGTCATGGAGAGGTTTGGGTTCTACGACGGGAGAAGCTTGCTTCTTTAGGATGTGATCAAGGATTTTCCTCTACTCTATTGTGGTTTCATGTCAAGGTATAGGGCAGCTTCTATGTCAAGAACCGGACAAAAAGAGATGCAAAAGCACACCAACGGGTAATGACGAAGTCTGGGCTAGCAAGAATCAATACTGAAAACATTCCTTCTCATTCTGCTTAAAATTGAGGATTGCCCTTGGTAGAGAGGCAAGACAAGACATGGGGAAGAAAGCATAGGGTGGTCAAAAGGATCTTCATTATCATAACCCGAGAAGGGTTGTGCCTGAACAATGGAGATGTGAAAACTAAAGATCTAATATTGACCAACCAACAGATCATATAAATTACCGATTATTACTATAACTAGAAGGAAAAGGATAACTAGGGCAAAAGTGAAACCTGATGGAAACTTTATTGGCCGTTCATTTCCCAGGAAAGGATTTCAATCATTCAACAAGATAACCAAATTCCATCATTGGTGAAGTTGGCAATCATAGGGACTCAAGAAAATATTGAAACTGACAAACGTTAGACGATAAAGCAGAATCTGTCCTACTAATGTAATGTGTTGTCATCTACGTATCCAACAATTTATCTTGGTTCTTCCCTTCCAGCTTATTACTTTCCTGCCTTATCACACGCTTGAAATTACTGAGCTCAGCAGTGTCATCACCATACACCATCTTGTTACTTTCTTCCCTTGTCACATGTTAAGAGGTAACTTACAAGGGTTAGCTCTATATAAGAGATAGAGAGATGTAGATATAGCCATGGGCGCCGCACCATGCATGTCCATATCTACTAGTAGGAGATGATGTGGATAGCTAGTGGACAATGATAGATAGATTGTTTACATGTTAAGATATAACTTATAGCGAGGGTTAGCTCTATATTAGAGATAGAGAGATGTAGATATAGCCATAGGCGCCGCATCATGTGCATGTCGATTGAGAGATAGAGAGATGTAGATATAGCCATGGGCGCCGCACCATGTGCATATCTACCAGCAAGAGATGATGTGGATAGCTAGCGGACAATGATAGATAGATTGTTTACATGTTAGTTAAGATATAACTTATAGCGAGGGTTAGCTCTATATTAGAGATAGAGAGACGTAGATATAGCCATGGGCGCCGCACCATGTGCATGTCGATCGAGAGATAAAGAGATGTAGATATAGCCATGGGCGCCGCACCATGTGCATATCTCTAGTAGGAGATGATGTGAATAGCTAGTGGACAATGATAGATAGATTGTTTATATGTTAAGATATAACTCATAGCGAGGGTTAGCTCTATTAGAGATAGAGAGACGTAGATATAGCCATGGACGCCGCACCATGTGCATGTCGATCGAGAGATAGAGATATAGCCATGGAGCGCCGCACCATGTGCATATCTGCTAGTAGGAGATGATGTCGATAGCTAGTGGACAATAATAGATAGATAGATAGATAGATAGATAGATAGATAGATAGATAGTTTACATGTTACGATATAACTTATAGCGAGGGTTAGCTCTATATTAGAGATATAGAGATGTAGACATAGCCATGGGCACCACACCATGTGCATGTCGATCGACCTTATATACTCGCAAAGATGGGTCAAGGAAATCATATGTAACATACAAAACCAAGCAGCTGCTAGATCGACTATCCACAAACAATGGAGATCGGCAACGTAACGGTCCTCGCGGTGGGCGTGGCCATCCCCGCTCCTCGTCGTCTCCAAGCTCAGATCTCGCTCATCACCAAGAACAAGAAGTCGAAGCTCAACCTTCCCCCGGGACCATGGACGCCTACCGTTGATCGGCAGCATTCACCACCTAGGGATCAACCTAGTGCTCCATCGGACGCTGCACGACCTCGTGCAAGCATGGTCCCCCTGATGATGCTCGGCTGGGCGAGGTGCCCACGCTGGTAGTGTCGTCGGCGGAGGCCGCAGAGGCGGTCACCAAGACGCATGACACCGCGTTCGCCGACCGCTACATGAACGCCATCCTGGGTTTGCTCACCTTCAACGGCACAGACCTCGCGGTGTGCGGCCTATGGCGGCGGTGGCGCCAACTCCGCAGGATCTGCATGCTGGAGCTGTTGAGCGCCAGCGTGTGCGCTGTTCAAGCGCCCGCGAGGAGGAGGTGGCACGGTTCGTGGGGAGCCTCGCCGCGACGCCGGGGACGGCGCGCGGTGGACCTAACCAAGATGATCTCCAGGCTCCTCAATGACACCTTCGTGAGGGAGTCCATCGGCAGCCGGTGCGAGTACCGGGATGAATACCTGGACGCCTTGCACACCGCGATCCGGCAGGCGTCGGCGCTCACCGTGGCCGACCTCTTCCCGTCATCCTGGCTGATGCAGATGCTCGGCACGGCTCCGCGCAAGGTGCTTGCCTGCCGCGACAGGATCACGCCGCGCATCCTGGACGAGATCATCCGCGAGAAGAGGGAGGCCATGGACGGCGGCGGCGACAGGACGACGGCGGCGATGACGGCTTCCTCGGCGTCCTGCTGAGGCTCCAGAAAGAGGAGACCGTGCTCACCAACGACACCATCGTCACGCTCATGTTTGTAAGTCTATAGCTGTCAAGCTAGGTACTACGTACTAGCTGCTAAACTCTCTGGACGGACGGACTGACTCTCTAACTATATATATAATATATGGTACGTCTTCTAGGACTTGTTTGGCGCGGGCAGCGACACGTCGTCCACGTTGCTCAACTGGTGCATGACGGAGCTGGTCCGGCACCCGGCGGCGATGAGCAGGGCGCAAGCCGAGGTCCGGGAGGCCTTCAAGGGGAGGAAGACACTCACCGAGGACGACCTCGCCGCGGCGGAGCTGGGCTACCTCAAGCTAGTGGTGAAGGAGACTCTGAGGATGCACTGCCCGCTGCCGCTCTTGGTGCCGCGCCGGTGCCGCGAGACGGTGCAGTTGATGGGCTACGACGTCCCCAAGGGCACGGCCGTGTTCGTCAACGTGTGGGCGGTGTGCAGGGACCCCAAGTACTGGGGCGACGACGCCGAGGAGTTCAGGCCGGAGCGGTTCGAGGAGGGTGGCAGTGGCAGCGTGGACTTCAGAGGGACCAACTACCAGTTCCTTCCGTTCGGGGCCGGGCGCCGTATGTGCCCAGGCATCAACCTCGGGCTGGCCAACACCGAGCTCGCGCTGGCCAGCCTTCTTTACCATTTCGACTGGAAGCTGCCCAGCGGAATGGAGCCAAGGACGTTGACCATGGGAGGCTCAGGACTGATCGTAAAGAAGAAAACACCACTCGTCTTGCACCCCATCGTCCGCTTTGCTTGCACCACCTAGCTAGCTAGCGCGCGTAATAAAAATTCAAGAAAATGCCGCGCCAAACCTACTCAACGAGTGCTTTTTAAGTAGTTCTGATGATGTCTTCGATCGGAGAGATGTTTGTTCTTGTACTTGGTTAGTTGAGTTGTGTAACTTCGATCGTTAAGATTTCTTAATATATCCAAGTGAGTGCCTTTGATCTAAAAACATTATATGGGGTTTGTTATGCATAAGCCACTGCACGAACGAAGAAAACTACAAAATGTTATATGCCACATAACTGTGGACGATCGATATATGGACTAAAATAATGCTATGTAAGCGTTAATCAGAAAATATTACTGCGTGCCCATGCATCATCCTAGAGTCTAGCACACATGGACCATGTGTATCCAACCTGATATTTTATAGATGAAATTTGAACCTAAAAATGTAAAAATTGAGGTCTAAAACAATCATTTTCGTGGTAGCAGTGTCAGATGCGAGCGGAAACAGGGCGGCAGCGGTGTCCGGGTGGACAAGTCGAGGTGATTCGTAATTTCTCAATCATTTGGGGTGGGGGCTAAAAGTAAATATAATCAAGGGCGTTTACAAAAGAAAAGGAGTTCAAATACTTCGTCACTACAAAAATAATCAATTGATAGAATCCAAATCTATGTCACATTGTTTTGTGTGGTTGAGATAACAACATATAAGAAAAAAAAACCTGAAGTTCATCTAAATATCGTATAGAATTTTATGTGTGCAGCTTGGATGAGTCACGGACTGATGATTTGCCAAAAGTATCAAATTTGGAAAATGAAATCCTAACAGATACATATACCTAGGCTGAAGTCAGGATGGCTATTTTCCAAGTGAAGCATAATACTGCCTGGGCCAGATGGTTTTCTAGTGGAATTCTGCCCAAGTTTTTCGAGAGGTAACTACCCCGGAGAAGCATTCACTACCAGATTTTGAACTGCCACAACCAAATCGGCAGTTATGTGGAGCTAAAATCACTGTCGGGTGCTATGAACTGGTGGTGAAATGCAGCTCAGTGGCGGTTGTCGTTTCCAACCGGCAGCACAGAGAGAGATAACAATACCGGTTCGGTAGACACCACGACAGTGTTAGATAACAAAAATTTTGTCGCTTCCCGACTGAAACCGACAGCAAACTTCCAAGAACAATACCGGATCTTTTTTTTTAGAATTACACAGTACATAACGCGGACACTCACAACACACACGCACACTCATCCCTATGAATACACGTGACGCAAACCCTACCCCTATGAGCACCTTCGAAGGACCGAGCACCGACAGATCTGGGAGATTCCCGAAGTCACCATTGGCGCCGTCGTCGCCGACGGAACGCCGCTACCAATCGAATGCATAACGCCGGTAAATCCTGGTAAAATTCCAGGAAAGATGCGAGCACCGGGATTTGAACGGCGGTGGGTAGCGTCCCCACCTGGACCGTTCTACCATTGGACTACCACTACTAGATAATTGAACCGGTGACGGGCAAATTTGATTTTTCGGTGGTTTTTTCGTGTCCGCCACCAACATAGGGCCACGAAAATAAATGATTTTTCGGTGGCGATTTTTGCCCGCCACCGTTAATACAAAAAAAAAAAAGTCTCAAGCCCGCGAAGCCCATCCGGGCCCGCTGCGAAGCCCATCCGCCGCTGCCCGGCGTCTTTTTGTAGCGCCGCCCGCTTGATCCGGCCACCGTGGTCGCGAATCCGGCCACCACGGCCGCGGATCCCGGCCACCGCGGCCCCGCGGATCCGGCGAGGTTGGGGAAGGGGCGCCCAGCCGTGCCGCCTCGGCGAGCGCCGCAGCGTGCCTCGAAGCTCGGGGAAGGGCCGCTGGGCGACCAGGGGGCGCAGCCTCGACGAGCGCCGGGGGGAGGGCCGCCGCCGGGTCGGGGCCTCGATCCGGCGGAGAGAAGGACCCGACCGCGGCTGGGAGTCCGGCGTCGACGGATCGGGGGTCGCCCCTCGCCCGGTGGAATTTTTATTTGTGCACGCGGATCCGCTCGGGGGCCGCCGCTCCACCGTCGCCGCCAAGCACCACCGGTCGCCGCCCGGCTTCGCCCGAGGCCGCGTCGGGTGAAGAATGGGGAGGGGAGGGAGGAGACCGTGTCGGGGTGGAGAGGACCGGCGGCGGCGTGAAGTGTGGGGAGAGAAGGGAGGGAGGCGGTGGAGAGAGAGGGGACCGGTGAGTGCGGCTATTGGTGGAAAATAATGGGTTAGGGTTTCACTCCTCGGGTTATATACGTCCACCATTTTTGTTGGGCTAAATCCTACATGCAGATGTACATAACAGTGGGTTGAAACTCGGGCCTCATTTACCGTGGCGATTTTTAATAAAAACCGCCATGGTTATCGATTTACCGTGGCGGTTAATAGAAAATGACAACCCACGGTTAATCGGGGTATTTTCTCGTGGCGGTTTCTCAAATGCCCACCACGGAAAATAAAATCCGAACACCACGCAAAATCAATCCTGTAGTAGTGTACAAGCCAACCCGCAAGAACAATACCGGATCGGGTAGGCTCACCAAAGACCGTTAGATAACAAAGTACTGTCTGGTTCTTATAAAAACCGACGGAATGCTTCCCACAACATTGCCGGTTTTGGTCTTCAGGCGCCACTATAATTCCAACAACAGTGCCGACTAGAGAGCTCGACCGGAACTATTAGCAAACATGGCGTCGGTTTAATGTCCAAACCGCACAGTTAATCCAAATCAATACTATCGGTCAGCGATGAAACCGACAAGTACTAAAAGAATAGTCATTGTCGGTTCGTAGTCCGAACCGGTGGTGTTGCTACATATAAAACACTGCCAGCCGGGTTAGCTGATAGTGTTAATCTGTACAAACACTGTCGGATCGAAAAACCGAACCGACAATCATTGTGCTTTTAGTACTATCGGTTTACTTATCCGTCCGACAGTCATTGAGAATTTAATACCGTCAGTTTACTGATCAAGCCGACAGTGTTGCTAAAACCTAACAGTACCGATTTTTATTCGCCAGTTATGGCTGGAAACAACATTGGCGGTTCTTTCACATTTTGCAGTTTTATAATTTATTTTTATTTAAATTTATTCCTGGAATTCGGTTTACCTGTAAACCCTAAACGCAACATATATAGAATAATAATTATAGATTTATCAACAATATAGTGACAGGTAGCCCACATCTTTTGTATGCTCAACTACACGTCTTTCATCTTCAAGAATTGCATGCTCAACTACGCATGTCTCTGCGGTCGATATACGTAGTGATTTTCTCTTTACAGTTGGCCCCACTCCATGGTTGGCAGAACCTAACTAGAGCACCAAAAAAGCTTTACAAAACCGTAATTTGCTCCGGCCTTCTAATCAGAGATTGGAGAACCGGATGCAGCATGGGTCTTGCTGCAACATATGGGTTACTCTTCTAATTTAGGTAACAATCCAATTACTAGGAACAACATATGTGCCAACTGCCTAGTTGTGCTGCTAGTTCGATTAGGCCAAGAGGTTGCAAGAAGACAAGTAGCAAATACGATGAAGAAGCAGAGTCAAAATGAAGAAATCAACACAGGAAATACTTCCTATTGGTATCAAAATGCAAGTCAATACATCATAAATTTCACCATAACACTACTAACATGTTGCGGTTATCAACACGGGCATTTCCACGAACACCTCAAGGGCAGTGAAAGACGGACTCGCCAAGATCATGTGTAGCCTTCGGCGGTGCGACAAGAAGGCGTGGACGACGGAAGATGAGGTCGTGGCCGTGGCCGTGGCGTCACTCCAGCGGTGGTGTCAAGGAAGATAGAGAAAGGTCGCGTCAGGTAAGGCATCGGGCGTTGAAACTGCGTGATCGCTGCAAACGGCGGTGCGGGGTGGCGGCGTCCTCCGTCGTCGTGGATGAAGACGAAGGCCCGGACGACGCTACGACAGCAGCGAATTAGTTCGCATAGGAAAAAACACGAACACCAAAACGGAAAAATAGTTATTACCGTGGATACTGGGAAAGCCGCTCTCTGCGCCCTCCTCGTAGTCCTCGCTGTGAATGTCGGAGTTGGGAGTTGCTGGAGACTCGTTGGGGCACGAGAGGGGTGTAGAACGCGGCGGCGCGGCCTAGGGGACTCGGGTGGAGGAACACAGCGTGCGGATGGATGGCATCACACGTCAAATGTCCGCTGGCGCGGACGTCGGTGATGAAGAAGAGGAGGGGGCGATGGACAGCGGCGAAAGGGGCGACAGACGGCGCGAAAAGGGTCGATGGGACGCCGGCGTAGGGGTGTTGGTGCTCTCGCCGGCGCGTGGGGAGGGGCGAATGGCGCGAGGTTCAAATGAATTGGGAAAATTTTCACGCCGCGCCCCGAAAGTACATCGGCAGGATCATCACTGCCAGGTTGTATATCAAACCGACAGTGAGCATAATCATTGCTGCTGATTCAAAACACTTTCTTTGTTTTAAAGACTCCAAATATTCCTATGTCAAATTGAAATTATTCCTATGTGCAAATGGGTAGAATTTTTTTGTGAGCATGTAATCTAATGTTAAGCCCCCACACAAGATCTTAGGTTTTCCCTGATCATTTCTTGGAATTTTATATTTTTCTTTGAGCTAAGCAGGAAAATGAATGTTAATTACACCTTAAAAACAAAAATAATTTTGCATCAACCTCCATGGTAATTTGCCTGATAAGCATGCTACAAGAAATTGACCCTTAGAGCACCACTTTGTTTTTCGCAACACCACATATTTGGTTGCAATATCTCGTTCTGTGGCAACGGACGTCATAATGGGTTACGATATCTAGGTCTTATGGCCACCAAAAATGTGGGTTGCGTCTGTTGAAACATTCGTTTGCAAGAGGTTGGTGTTCTTGCCACGATGAAAAAGGTGGTTGCCTTTATGGGTACCTATTGCCACAACTAGTTTTCCATTGCGGTAGTATCGCTTTTTAGTGTTGCGATAGATTGTGTTTGTTGCCATGAATATTTAGTTGGTTGCGAATATGCATGCCCGTGGCCCGCGATAAATAACGTTGTCTAAAAACTTAACCATTGTTGCGATAGCTCATGTGCCCTGTTGTATCCAGAAAATAATTCGTTGCAATAGATGTGCATTTGTTGCCACGAATATTTAGTTGGTTGTGAATAGACATGTGCGTGACCACGATAAAATAACGTTGTCTAAAACTTAACCTTTGTTGCAATAGCTCATTGCACATTTGCATCCGAAAAATAATTCGTTGTGATAGATGTGTGTTTGTTGCCACGAATATTTAGTTGGTTGTGAATAGGCATGTCTGTGACCCACGATAAAATAACGTTGTCTAAAACTTAACCGCGATAGCTCGTGTGCCTGTTGCATCTAGAAAATAATTCGTTGTGATAGCTCATGTGTCTATTGCAGTAAAAAAAAACACTTCGTTGCATTAGTCCGTGGTTATAGCCTCTGGATACGGTGAACAAGTTTGGCCTTGGTTTGTCCTACCAGGTACTCCATCTTTTCTTGAAATTCATTAATCATTTTCAATGGTGATTAGGATCGGAGAGGACACATGGGAGAGGTGGTTAGGGTAGAACCTGGGGCAAGAAGCGACAAACGATTTAACAAATCATAGGGGTATTCTAGTAATTTTCCATGTTGTATTTGTATCTATGTGTGCAATCTTCCGATTGCATTTTTTTTGGGACGAAGGAGTAGTTTCTTTTGTGATGATTCTTTGGTATGTTTTATTGGTACATTTTATGATTTGTAAATATGTATTAGGACAGTTTGAAAGAGAATGTCCTCCCTCCGTCTCAAAATGTTTGTCGCCATGCTTCTCAAGAAACAACTTTGGCAAATTATATATTAAAAAATTAATATTTATCATACATAATTAGTATTATTAGAAAGACCTTTGAATCTAGTTTTTAACAAAATTATTTGAAGATACAAATGTTGCACGTATTCTGTACAAATCGAGTTAAAGTTGTGGCACGAAAACTAAAAACGACTAACATTTTGGGACGGAGGGAGTATACCGTATCAGCACAAAAGTAACAGTGTGAAAGTAGATATATTCAAAGTCATTATAAAACTAAGTAACTATAATAGTGCAAAGGAGCCTATTTTAGTTGAGGAAACCATACTAAAACGACTAGATGACGGTGCAATTAATAATCTTTCTATACATGTACCAATTACAAACTAATTAACTATCTCTTATTTTTGCGTGTGTCATACCTTGTGGACAAGAGCTGTGCGTAGAGGACATGATTCCAAACATCGGGCACCCCCGGGAGGCACCAGTGGCTGCAGTCCTCCGGCGCGCCGGGCGGCGTCCCTGGCTCCCGGTGCCCAGACGGGTGCCCATCCGGTCTGAGCTCCGTCATGTGAGAGATGTTCAGAAACCTTGCCTTCCTTCCATGGCTCCTGATACCATCCGTCATCTTCGCAATCATCTCGTTCATCCATGAGTACTCCTCATCAAAGTGGGTGTTAGTGGCCGTCAGTGGATCTCGCTGGCCGGCGCACGAACCACCAATGTCCCAGGTGCCATTGCTGCAATATTGGAGAAAAACCATGGTTACGAGACACCGTTTTATGTATCACAATGCAAGTAAAAACCAATTACTACGTACTTATTATTACCTATAGTGCGAGGGAGAATAGCTCCTGAAGAAGAAATAGCTTTTGGAAAAACGGGCACTGCTCAATTCCCAATCTTTCACCGTTCGCAGAGACAGTCGAAAAGCTTCTTTGATGTTCATGGTTTTGTTGAAGCGGTCACCAACCATGAAATAGTTTCCTCTGCTCATCATGATCCACACGCAGGGCAACCCAGAATTAGTGTCTGATCACCACCCAAGATAACAATGTCATGTATACACGTACGCCTTGACGGCGGTTTTGTGATGGTTCCACCAGTGGCCTGTGTTGAGCACGAGCACGTCGGCGCCGGCCCACCGGTCGGCGTGTCGTGTCATCACGTCCAGACGGACGGCTCCCCTCACGCCGCCGCCTTTTTCGTCGCGTTTGTCGGGCGGAAGCGGTCGACCATCACGATCATCGGCGCGCGGTAGTACTCGACGGAGAGGTTGTAGTCGGCGAAAACCATGGCGAGGTAGCCCCTGTGCCGGCTGATCGGCTTCCCCCAGACTGCTCGTACACTCTGGACGTCGTGACTGGCACGGCGGCGGCGAGCATGCACACCATCGACTCCCACTGGTTCCGGCCGATCGAGTCCCCGCGAAGACGATCCTGCCGTTCCGGCTCCGCTCCAGCATATCCGTCGCGTTGAACCTGATATAATATTGGCAAGCCATCGAAATCGAATCAGAGGTAATATAACAAGAGAAGAACAGGGAAATCGAAGAAGATGTCGGCATGCATGGTGGATGCAACCTACTTTGGGAGGTCGCAGCGATGAGGTTGCCAGCGCCAGCGTCGGAAGGACGAGTCGCTGCGGCCGTTCCGTGTGCACCGGAAGCCGGGGTCGAGGAACTGACAGTCCTCCGTGTACGTCGTCACCTCGGCAGCATCGTCCCTCACCCATCGTCCGTCTGAGTAGTCGCACGGGTGGCCGTCGTCGGAGCTGTCGTGCTCTCGGCTGTTGACCGGAGGAGGCCGCCAAGACGTGAGGAACTTGGACCGTGGCCCCCAGGCGATGGCAGCAGGAGGAGGGCGACGATGAAGAGAAAGACGGAAGGGACGAGTACGTGTCTCGCTTGCATGGGTCTAGACTCGAGCATCAGTAGCGTTGGCTAAAATTGGTTGCTGGTTAGTCGGAGGGAATTGAGGTCAGGAGAGAGCATCAAGAACCAAGAAGTGGGCGAAGCGCCGGAAGCGGTTTTTTTGCACCTAGGTGCACATGCACCCACACTGTAGACCACAGGATACGCATTGCGATCCGTGCTGGCACACTTCTCAGAGCAGTGTGCATTGAGAAGTGTACTAGCACGGATCACAATGCAGGTGCACATGCACCCACCTTGTAGACCCGCAGGATACGCATTGCGATCCGTGCAGGCACACTTCTCAAAGCGGTGTGCATTGAGAATTGTGCTAGCACGGATCACAATGCGTATCATGTGATCTCAAGGCTCGAGATGATGATGTTCGTGAGAGGGATTTATAGATGTAGATGTAGCTCTTCTTAGGTTTTTATTTTGAGAGAGTTTGTGAGGAGACTTTGTAAGTTAAGTTAATACTTTGTGATGGTTTAACTAAAAATACATCCTGCGCAGGTGTTTCGTGTTTTAAGCCTGCGCAGGATGTTGCCACTATTATTCCTTTGATGGTTGCAAAAGGAAACTACGTATTTGAGACTTCTGAATTTTTGGAATATCGTGAGTCCGTTGGCGATGTTGATGTTGATGTTGATTCCTTTGTTGGAAGAAAACTTGAAGGTTCGAAAATTAACTAGGAAAACCTCGAAGTTATTGATTTCAGTAACTTTTACACAGGTGAGATGATGTTTAATTTGATGAAAAGTTGTGTTTTTGGAAAAGTTGTGTTTTGAAAAAGTTGTGTGTTTTTTTTTTTTTTTTTTTGTTTAGTCGTCGGGCTCAAGTGCTTCTCGAATTATCTCTCCGAAGATGTTTTAAGGCAAGAAGTGGATAATATAGTTGATGAGGCTTTGGAAGGACTATTGGTGGAAGTGGCGAATGTTGTTATTTTGAAAACAATGATTTGTAAATTATATTTTGTAAAAACCGTGATTTTTGTTTTGAATGGTTGTATACAAATAATTCGTGATGTAATAAAGTATTTATTATTTGGGGAAAGTTGTTATCCCTTTTTGATTATTGTGTATATAAATTGATAAGCTTTGTTTTATGAGGTATACAACTTTTTCCCTTAAGGAATGAAACGTCATCCCCCTTTTTTACGAAGGTATGGCGATAACTTTGAAAAACTTTTTCCTTTAGAAAATGAAAAAACGTCGTCCCATTTTTCTTTTTGCGAAGGTGGAGCGATAATCTTCGCTATAAGTATCAAAATTTTCCCTTAGGAAATGAAAAAACGTCGTCCCCTTTTCTTTTTGCGAAGGTGGAGCGACAATCTCCGCTTACGAAGTATCAAATTTTTCCCTTACGAAATGAAAAACGTCGTCCCCTTTTCTTTTTGCGAAGGTGGAGCGACAATCTTAAACTATTTAAATATCAAATTTTTCCCTTAGGAAATGAAAAACGTCGTCCCCTTTTCTTTTTTGCGAAGGTGGAGCGACAATCTTCGCTACAGTATCAAATTTTTCCTTAGGAAATCGTAGGTAGTAATTTATAAGAAAATTGCACCTACTTTTTGTTTTATTCGCCGATGTAAGAATGTTATGTTCTTCGGGCGTTTGTTTTTTATGAACTGATATAAAATGTAAAAGGAAGCCATGTTTGGGGAAACTACTTTCTCATTTATATTGATATGAGAATTACAATAGAGACGCCTCGTAAAAAAAAAAACCACTCACCCCGCGAAGGGCTTCCTCGAGTGGAAAAAGAGTGTGACTCTTTACAATTAAAATGTAAACTTTGCTTGAAAGTAAATGATCTTTGCTATCTATTTACATATTTACAAGAGAAGCTCTTTTTTCTTCTAAGGATAGTACTTACGAAGGTCTTGGATATTCCATGTGTGGCTCAATTCCCTCTCCCTTCAAAGTCTCCAAGTGATATGATCCTCGCTCGTTTGATTTTGAGATGATGAATGGTCCTTCCCATTTTTCTTTGGAATTTTCCCTACTTGTGTCCTCATTTCTTTTCTTTTGAGCATGAAATCTTCCGGCTGAAGTTCTCTTCGATTACTTTCTTATTGTACCATTTGCTTGTTTTTACGCTTGATACTTGCTTAAATTTTGTAGAGCTTCGTTTCGTTCTTCTTCGAGTAATTCTTTGCTTGTCTTTAAATCTTCTTCGCTATCATTTGTACATTTAGTCTTGGACCTTCGTTTGAAGTTCTTTCGAGTCATGGCTTCGTCTCCATATAGCGGCTGAATGGTGAAAATTTTGTAGATCTTGTAGTTGTCGTGTTGTGACTCCAAACTATTATTGGAAGTTTTTCGATCCACTTTCCTTTTGGTAATCCCACAAGGTTTCTTGAAATTCGGTGCAAATTATTCCATTTGCTCTTTCAACTGCTCCGTTTGATTGTGGATGTTTTTATCGATGCGAAGCATAGTTGGATTCCGAGACTTGTACAATATTCTCTGAAATCTTCGCTATCAAAGCGTGTTCCATTGTCTAAGGTGATGTGTCTTGGGACTCCAAATCTGCAGATGATATTTTGCCATAAGAACTTTTTCATTGTTGCTGAGGACATGTTTGTTACTGGCTTCGCCTCAACCCATTTTGTGAAGTAATCAACTGCTACCACTGCATATTTGAAGTTTCCTTGGGTTTGTGGTAATTTTCCAATTATATCAATTCCCCATCTTGCTAACGGCCAAATTTGGTTCTATTTCTTTGAATTGGGTTTCTTTGGTGCATGTGTCTTGTTTGCTGAAATTTGACAATTATGACAAGTCTTGATTATTTCCTTGCTATCTTTTTGAGCTGTTGGCCAGTAAAAACCTTGTCTGAAGGCCTTCCCAGCGATTGACCTTGGTCCAGCATGAATTCCGCAGGTTCCATTGTGAATTTCTTGTAATATTTCCTTTCCTTCTTCGCTTGAAACACATTTCAGCAATGGTTCGCGATATGCCATGCTTGTAAAGTTGATCATTGATGATTTTGTAGTTCCTTGTTTTGTGCTTCATTCTTACTTCATCAACTTCACTTTCTGGTTCATAAAATCCTTTGAGAAAAGCTATTATTGGTGATCTCCAATCTTCGCCTTCTATTATGTGAATATTTCTTGGTTCTTCCATCTTTGCTTGGATTGATGATTCCGATAATACTTGATAGAACACATCCGGTGGTAACTTGATTTTTCGAGCTGCGGTCTTTGCAATTGTGTCTCCGCTTCTTCATTGTTTGTTCTTGAAATGCTTCTCAATGTGAAACCTTCGAAGTGCCTTTCCCGATCTCGACATGTTGTAGATATTTTGCCAACTCGGGATCTTTTTGCTTTGTAACTTTTTTTTTATATGCCCGGCTACAACTTGTGAATCTGTTTTGATCAGTAATTTTTGTATTCCCATTGCTCTTGCCTTGCGAAGCCCCCTGGTAGTAGTACTGCTTCATACTCGCAATGTTGTTTGTACATTTGAACTCTAATCTTGCCGCATATCTCATTTTTACCCTGAAGGTGAAGTTATGATTGCAGCCACTCCGCACTTTGAGGAGCCCCATGCACCATCACAATTGATTGTCCATTCTTGACAAATCATTGTCCATTCTTGGGCTTCTTTTTGTTCTTCTAAATTTGAAGTTGGAGTCCAATCTGCAACAAATTTTGCTAGAACTTGTGACTTGATAGCTGTTCTTTTTCAAATTCTATATAATATTGAGATATTTCGCCGCCCATTTTCCCAATCTTCCCGATGACTTGCAACTTTGAAGAACGTCTTTGAGGGGATGATTTGTTGGTATTTTGACTTTGTGCGCTTGAAAATAGTGCTTCAATTTTCTTGTTGCTATTAGGACCGCATATGCTATCTTCTCGATCTCTGAATAATATATCTTCGATCCTGAGAGAGCTTCGGATACAAAGTATATTGGCTGCTGTTTCTTGATGTGTTCTTCTATATTTTCTTGCACTAATACTGCACTTACTGCATTTTTTGATGCTGAGATGTATAGCAGCAATTCTTCTTGTGGATTTGGGCTTGCCAAAGTCGTTGGATTGGACAAATACTTCTTTATCTCTTCGAAAGCATTTTGTTGCTCCTCTCCCCATGCGAAGGTCTTGTTTGAATTTTTAGTGCTTGGAAAATTGGGAAACTTTTCTCGGCTAATTTTGATATAAATCTGTTCAGCGAAGCTAGTCTTCCGTTAGTTTCTGAATGTCTTTGATGCTTTTTGGAACTTGCGTCTCCATTACTGCTTTTATCTTCTCCGGATTTGGATCGATTCCTTTTGAAGATACAACACATCCCAAAATTTTGCCTTTCTTTACCCCGAAGGTGCATTTCTCGGGTTAAGCTTCAAGTTTGCTTTTTCGAAGGTTAGAAAAAGTTTCTTTGAGATCTTCGATATGCTCCTCTCTCTTCTTGCTTTTCACAATTACATCATCAACGTATGCAAGCAAATTTTTCCCCAATTGATCTTTTTAGTACTGTTGAAGTCATTCGATGAAACTTGATCCGCATTGCAAAGCCCCTCAGCCATTCTTTGGAAACAATATGTGCCAAATGGAGTGATAAAACTTGTTTTTTCTTTCGTATTCTTTACTCATCCAAATTTGATGATAGCCCGAGAAGCAATCTAGAAAACTTAACATTTCACTTCTATTTTGCTTGATCAACTAGTGTGTCAATTCTTGGTAATGGGAAATTGTCTTTTTTAAGTGTGCTTTGTTTATATCCGTGAAATCGATGCACATTCTCTATTTCAAGTTCTTCTTCCCGACCATGACTATGTTTGCCACCCATGTTGTGAATCTTACTTCTCCTATGACCTTCGCGTCCAATAATCTTTTTGTACTTCGGCTTTTTGCAGCAATTGTTCTATCTTCTAAAAGTTTTCTTAACTTCGCTTCTTTGGCTTGTAACTTGGGTCTATATTTAGTTTGTGTTCAATGATGTCCCTCGTGACTCCTTCTAAATCTTTTGCCGACGGGGCGTAAGACGCCTTGATTGATTCTCAAGAAGTTTATAAGGTTCTTTTCTTCTTCTTCGTTGAGATCATTTGCGATGATCACTTTTAAATGCGGTAGCATTGGATCTAGCGGAACTTCTTTTGTTTCTTTTTGTTGCAAGTTTTCGCTTTCTTCGAAGCTTAGCATTTTCTTTTTCTTCTTGCTCTTCTTCATCTTCGATGTTGAGGATATTTCTTTTGAGCTGGTGCTGAATCTTTTTCTATACATCTTGCTTCGCTTGATCTCCGTGAATTGTGATTATTCCGTTGATTGTCGGGATTTTCATGCAAAGATATGAGTAATGGATTGCAGACTTCAAATGCGTTGAGACTTCCTCTTCAGTATTGCATTATATTATTCGTGCACTTCAACAACATCAAATGCAATTTGTTCTCGTTCTTGCATTGTTCACTGTTCAATGATACCGGGCAACACAATTCTTCCGATTGAATTTATTCTTCTCAAGCGCCCAAATCCGACTAATGAATATTCTCGCTTCGCCCCAAACTTTTTTTACGTCAATTTGCATTGCATCTAAAGTTTTTTGCGAAGAGGATATCTGCTAAACTTCCTCCATCAACCAAAAATTTTTGTTCTTGACCATCCTTCTATATTTGCCTCGATGACCATAGCATCCATATGAGGCAAAATTTTTAGCTTCATGTCCTTTTCTCGTGAATGTTATTGGTTGATGTGACCACTTCGTCTTTTTGTATGGACATTCCATTGAAATTGAATTTATTCTTCGGAAGTAGTTTCTTCTTTCATTGTTTGTTTCATATTCCATCTTTGTTTCCTCCTCGAAATCGTTAATATCTTTGCCTCGCTTGGCATTATTGTGTTGATTGCCGAGGTGGCCGGAGAGTTGTTGCCTTGATTGATTGTAGGATTATTTGTTACCGATGCTTCGGTTGCTGAATTGGCATTTGTCCCCATGGTATTGCAGCCAAAGGTTGACAATTGTAAATTGGTGGAGGTCCTGGTAATGCTTGATGCGAAGGTCCTAAATTTGTATGGGGATTATACCCTTGGTTGTAACATCCTTGGTTCTCAGTAGAGAATTTGATTGACTTAAAAGTTGATTGTCTTCGATTTTGCATGCTTGTTTTTCTTGTTGGACTTCGTCAATGCTTTTCTTTATTACTGGGCACATTTTTGAAGTATGGCCAGCCCCTTTTGCCATGCACGAGGCAAAACATTTCTTCGGGCTTTAAAGGTCTTCGCCGCCAAATCTTGTTTGATTGAAACCTCCTCTGTAATTGTTGTTAACGCCTTTGTTTTGATATTGGCTTATTTGGTCTTGGCCTCGCTGGTCATTGTTGAATGCATTTTCTCCACTTTGCTCGTTGTTGATTTGGTTCACGCAGCGTTGTGGTGGTTGATCCGATATTGCCTTCGCTCAAAGTTTGGAGTTTTGTATTGATTGAATTGATTGTTGGCCTTCGCTTGATTTCTTTCAAAGTTTTCTTCTTCGATTCTTTTTTCTCGTAGTCATCATCGGATTTTGTATATTTTCGAATTCTTCATAGAGTTGAGCAACTATTTTTGGCCTTTCTCTTTTCGGATGTGATGATAGTTGACTTGCTCTTAATCCTCTTATGGCTACTATGATGACCACTTCGTCCCGCACGCCGGAATCGAAGTTTTTATTTGGATGAATCTCTTATAATACTTGATCAATGGCTCTTTTGGGTATTGCTTGATGTCAAATAGATCGTCACTTGTTAACTTCGGTGTGTTGAAATCCTTGAAAATCAACTAGCAAACTTGTCCTTAATTGTTCCCAACTTTTGATTGACCTTGGTTTGAGCGAAGAGTACCATTTTTGTTTGAACCTTTCATTGCCATGATAAGTGATTTTGCTAATGTTGATTCATCTCCTCCTCCCGAGGCAACCGCAGCTTCAAAACTCATGAGGAATTGCCTTGGATCCGTGAGTCCTTCATATGTTGGTATTATGTTGAACTTGAACCCTTTTGGCCATTTTGCTATTTGCGGATCTATTGATAAAGGAGACTCTGTGTCAATTCTTTGTTGAGATCTTGTCTTGTTCTTTTTCTTTTCTTGGATTGTTCGGCCGAGCTTGGCTCTTCAAGGTTAATGACTTCTTTTTTTTTTTTTGTTTTTCAAGTTCTTCATTTAGTTTGCGCTTAACGGCTTCGGCTTCTTCAATTCTACGCTTTTATTGTCTTTTCTCTTGTGCGTTGCTTTGCACTCTTCGAGTTCTTTTTCTTTCCTTGCTAAGTTTTCTTCAAGTGCTTTTGAGTCTTTGCTCTTCGCTTTCGTTGTCTTGTGATCTTGATTTTTCCCTTGGTTCTTCAATTTCTTCATCTTGTCCCTCTTCTTGTGATCTTGTTTCTTCCGCGGAGGTTTGTTTCTTTGGTCTTGCCATTATCTTTGGTTGGTCGTGGGTATGTTCGAGCATACACAAACGGTGGGCGCCAAGATGTTGGGTAAAATACTCCAAACACGTTTATTGATGAATACTTAGTCACAAAGTGACGGTACCACATGCCCATTACAAGAGATGTTAGGGGGTATTTATAGGCCCCCTAGCTTCGTAGTTCTAGGAAGATAACAAATTTCACAATTACAAAAATATCTATCTTCATCCTCGTGAAGCCATTCTTGATGCCTTCGCAAGATTTGTTTTGAACCTTCTTCATGCTTCCCATAAACTTTGGTCGCGAAGGTCTTTTCGACGAAGCTTCTTTCTGAGTCTCTTTGCGAAGCTTTAAACCGCTGAAGGTCTTCGTGATACCTTTCGCTATGCCTTTATGATAATCTCTGATCATCCTCCTTTTTGTGAATACCTTCGTATGAAACTGTTCACAGTTGAACTTCAAAGTTTGGGTTAGAAGTTTATGCAAAA